>BCLG01004063.1:0-41699 GCA_001602295.1 Zoysia matrella
CGGCCGTACCGCGCCACCGCGAGGTCCACGGCCGCGGCCACCTGCGCCTCGTCCGTCACGTCGCAGCGGGTGTAGCGCGCCGCGTCGTGGCCCAGCTCCGCGGCCGCCGCGTGGCCCAGGTCGTCCTGCACGTCCGCCAGGATCACCCGCGCGCCGTTCCGCACGAACTCCGCCGCCGTCGCTTTGCCGATGCCGCTCGCGCCCCCGGTGATGACGGCGACCTTGCCAGCCAGCCTGAGAATATACCAGATGGCAACCTCGATCATGGTTATCGATCAACCGCATGCAGGCAACGGAAAGAATTCATCAAGGATAAGACACAGAACCTCTGGCTCTGAGAATCAGAAGCCACCGAGGAGTGGCGGACGAAGGCTGACAGCAAGGCTGGCTTTGCCTGGGTCTTCCCCATGAGAGCACGCTGCGCGGCTCGGAGCATCATCCTACAGTCTCGGGTGCCGTGCGGGCTTCGTTCACCCAGAGCCGCTTGATGAACTAGCGAGCGCTTGCCGAAGAGTACTCCGTACGATCTTAAGGGACCAGACCATGTGCCGGCCGATTGGGCAGTTGGCCCGCATGAAGGACCTCAGGCTATGGCAGTCAAGTCACAGTGTACTAGGCTTGGGCCGCTTGGCACGGTTGACCGGCTGTGGAACGTGGATTCCATCGCTTGAATTTTTGGATCTTGTGCCATTGTTCGTCTCCTCCGCGGATGATTTACCCTATACTCCCTCCCGTTCCTATTAATGACGTTTGAACCTTTGGAATGAAGTGTTACAAAAGAAGTCGGTTCCTATTTGGGTGGCGGCATGTCTTGTTTTCATCGACCATTTCCACTTGGTTTTATTTACCTCCTTCCATCTCGTGGCTTTTTTTTAACATTGCGGGGCATCTGGTTTCACCCTCGGTTACTCTCTCCATTTCATTTTTTGTTTGTCATTTTAGCACATTTCTCACCGCACAATTTATCTTATTGCTCGCCTCGATTTCTACGCATCACTATTTTTTATATTTTTCTTAGTTCCCTTGCCATGGGAAAATAACAAATAATTTGGGAGGGACGTGACGTTCTGTTGACACCAAAAAATCACGGGGCACTGAAATATTCGATACATTACCGGAGTATTCGATGAACTCTCTCGGGTTCGAACACTTAACCCACTAGAGTGTTCGACACGTTGTCGGAGTGTCTGATGATTTTTTTTTCGGGTTCGGGCACTTAGTCCATCGAAGTGTTCGACACATTATCAGATTGTTCGGTGAGCCCTTTCAGATTTAGACATTTAGTCAGAGGCTATGGCACTACGAGCCGGAGAAGGAGACATGCAATAACTATCAAATTCTGAATGCCTAGGCGAAGACATAACCTAGAAGACGATTTGAGGGCGGCGAAGAGTGTCGCTCAAGCTTCTCTAGGAAGGAACTCCAAATGTTCGAACAACTATCGGTCGGAAGAGAAGCGGTAAAATGCCCGATATGCTTAACGCACGCAAGAGACTCAATGCTCGAACAGCTATCGGTCCTAGGAGAAGCGACAAAATGTCCGATGTGCTTAACGCATGCAAGTGGCTCAATGCCTGAACAGTTATCAGTCCGAAAAAAAGCGACAAATACTCGATGTGTTTAACGCACACAAGGGGCTCAATGCTCGAACAGCTATCGGTCCGAATAGAAGCGGCAAAATATTCGATGAGCTCAACGCTCGCAAAGGGCTCAGGTACAACGTGCTGAAAATGGGTTCAGTAGTTTGTGCCTCTTTGTGCCTAAGGTACTTAACGCGCTTGAAGAATTCAAATATCAATACTTGAACATCCGAAGAGACTAATTTTGAGTATGAACCAGGTCTCTGAAATTACACGACGGAACCTCCGGCATCTTATCAGAGACTCCGGTCACCGAAGTGTCCGAATACTTTACCGGAGACTCTTGTAATGCTGATTTAAAAAAAATTCAACTGATTAATTCTAATTTTTTTCTGAACTCATGAGATTAGTTGCCTTGCGGGATAAGACCATCCCTCCTGTATAAAACAGAGGTCCATGACCTGTTGAAGAGGATCCCAATCGATCAAATCATTTTGCCTTTATATTTCGTTTTTTTCAAAACTCTAATCCCTTTACTCGACTCTCATGCTGTTTTTTCTTCGTCTCGGTGACGTTTGAAGGCGATTCGGCTGATCGATCAAATTTATAAGACCTTGTAGGTATGCGGAATAGATATCTAACATCGTGTCGGTAGAAAAGAAGAACACCGGTAAAATTAGAGTTTGCATTGATTTCAAAAATTTAAATAGAGCCACTACTAAAGATAAGTATCCTATGCTCATAGCCGATATGTTGATTAATGATGCTTTCGGTCATATAGTTATTAGCTTTCTTGATAGTAATGCGGGATACAACTAAATCTTTATGGCCGAAGAGTATATGTCCAAAACTTTTTTTAGATGTCTCGATTTTGTAGGATTGTTTGAGTAAGTTGTCATGACTTTTGGATTAAAAAATGCGGGTGCCACATATCAAAAAGCTATGAACTTTATCTTTCATGATTTGCTTGGTGTTATCATATAGGTTTACATAAATGATGTGGCAATCAAATCGTCCGCTTTGGATTCTCATTTGGCCGATTTGCAACTTGTCTTGGACCGAATGTGTCGTTTCAGTTTGAAAATAAATCCAATCAAATGTGCTTTTGGTGTATCAGTCAAAAAGTTTTTAAGCTTCATTATTCATGAAAAGGGCATAGAGGTAGATCCTAAAAAAATAGAAGCAATTAAGAATGTGCAAGCGCCTGCATGTAAGAAAGAGTTGCAAGAAGCTTTTTTGTCGGGAAAGATTAATGCATTTACTTCTATTCTTCGGCTAAAAAATAAAGCTAAATTTACTTGGGAGGCAAAACAGCAAGAAGCTTTTAAGAAGATCAAAGAGTACTTGTCTTCGCCACCGGTGCTTAGGGCGCCTCAGGGAGGAGTCGCTTTTCGTCTTTACGTAACGGCGAAAGATGATGTGGTTGGTGCTGTTTTGACACAAGAAACCGAAGGAAAGAAGTACATGATCACCTATGTGAGTCGACGGCTGTTGGATGTGAAAACAAGGTACACTCTAATCGAAAAACTGTGTTTTCCTTGTATCATGCTTGCACCAAGTTGAGACATTATTTGCTATCTAGCACTTGTGTGGTTGCTTGTTAAACCGATGTTATTAAACATATGTTGTATAGGCCGATTTTTAATGGTAGGCTTGATAAATGGGCTCATGCATTGATTGAATATGATTTGGCTTATGAATCGTTAAAATCTATGAAAGACTAAATTGTTGCTAATTTTATTGTTGAACATCGGATTGATTTAGAACATGATCTAAGTGTTGCTTATGTTACTTTTACCCCTTGGAAGTTATATTTTGATGGATTAGTTTGTAAAGAGAGTCAAGGTGTTGGTGTGGTTTTAGTATCTCCTCATGATGCATACTTTAAATTCTCAAATCGATTAGAGTATGATTGCACCAATAACCAACCAGAATATAAAGCATTGTTCTTTGGTTTAGAGATATTGGATTCCATGTGGGTTAAGCATGTAGAGGCTTTCGATGGTTCATTATTAGTAGTACAATAAATTTTTAGAAATTTTTAATGCTTAGATGGATCATTAAATGCTATCTTAGATAAGTGCTTAGACATCATTAGAAGAATGGATGAATTCAACATACATTATGTGTCTAGACTAGAAAACAGTGAAGCCAATGAGTTGGCTCAATAAACATCGGGTTACGATGTTGGTAAAGGTAGATTTTCAGTCAATAAGAAACTGATACTTGAGGTGTTAGAATTAAACCGTTCGGACATTAACACGTCAAACTATGATAGTACCGAATCGTTTGATCGGAGATCACCCATAATTTCATACATTCGTAGCCTAATTCAAAGTGTAGATAGGAAGGTTCGACATGTGGCTTTTAAGTATACTTTGATCGATGGTGACTTATATCGCCGAATGGAGGATGGTTTGCTTTTGAAGTGTTTGTGTGATGACGAGGCTAGAGTAGCTATAGAGAAAGTTTATGAGGGCATTTGTGGTACGCATCAATCGGCTCCAAAAATAAAATAGTTGTTAAGGAGGGCCGGATTCTATTAGCCGACCATGATTGTCGATTGCTACCGCTGCTTGCCAAAGATTTAGAAACATTCAATTAGCACTCGCAGCCACGATGAATCCCATCATAAAATCATGGCCATTTCGAGGATGGAGATTGGACTTTATAGGACAAATACATCCTTCATCTTCGAAGGGACATCATTTCGTGTTGGTTGCAACGGATTACTTCACCAAATAGACCGAAGCGGTGGCTCTCAAAAACATGACGCACAAAGAGGTAATTGAGTTCCTTACCGAGCATATTATTCATATGTTCGGCATACCTCGAACTTTAACTACCGACCAGAGTACTTTCTTTACGTCCGGTCGTGTTCAAAAGTTTGCCGAATCTTACTAAATTAGGATACTCAATTAATCTCTATATTATGCTCAGGCCAATGGTTCAGCCGAGTCTAGTAACAAAATATTGATTAAGCTCATTAAGAAAAAGATAGAAGACCATCATAAAATATGGCATGAAGTCATATCAGAAGTATTATGGGCTCATCGGATATCTAAGCATGGGACAACTAAAGTAACGCCCTATGAACTTATGTATAGAGAAGAGACCGTTTTATCCATCGAAGTAAATTTAGGAGCTCTAAAGTTAGCCAAATAAAATGATTTATCCACCGATGAGTATAGAACTCTAATGCTAGATTATATCAATGAAGTTACCGATAAGTGTTTAAATGCTTTGAAAGAAATTGAGAGAGACAAGGCTAGAGTTGCTAGAGCCTTCAATAAGAAGGTGAAAGTTAAAACTTTTCAAGTGAGCGAATTGGTTTGGAAAACTATTCTGCCCATAGGTTTAAGAAGCAACAAGTTTAGAAAATGGTCTCCTAGTTGGGAAGGGACATACCGAATAGTAAAAATCATCGCCGAAAATGCATATATATTAGAAGATGTTCGCGAAGAATCATTACCTAGGGCCTTTAATGGTCGATAGTTGAAAAAATATCATCCAAGTGTATGACAAGTGGCGTAAGAGAAAAGTGGCCGATATGAAAAACATCGTTGCCAAAATTGAATACAATAGCCGATGAGTCAAGAAAACCATCGCCCTTAGAGGTTTTTGGGTGTTTAAATGTTTTATGATGTAGAAACTTCATAAAAAAAATAGAAAAACATTTGTTGACACCTCAAAAATCACAGGGCTACCAGAGTATCCGATACGTTATCGGAGTGTCCGATGAGCCCTCTCGGGTTCGAGCACTTATCCCATCGGAGTATTTGGCACGTTGCCAGAGTGTCTGGTGATTTCTCTCGGGTTCAGTCACTTATCCCATCAGAGTGTCCGGCACGTTGTCGAAATATCCGGTGAGCCCTCTTGGGTTCAAACATTTAGCCAAAGGCCATAGCATTGCGAGTCAGAGGAGGAGACATGGAAGAACTATTAGATTCTGAATGCCTAGGCGAGGGCATAACTTAAAAGACGACTTGAGGGCGGCGGAGAGTGTTGCTCAAGCTTCTCTACGAAGGAACCCCAGATGCCCGAACAGCTATCGATCCGAGGAGGAGCGGCAAAATGTTCGATAAGCTCAACGCTCACAAAGGGCTCGGGCACAATGTGTCGAAAATAGGTTCGGTCGTTTGTGCCTCTTTGTGTCTAAGGTGATTAACCCGTTTGAAGAATTCAAATATCAATACTTGAACGTCCGAAGAGACTAATTCTGATTATGAACCGGGTCTCCGGAATTACACGACGGAACCTCCGGCATCTTACCAGAGACTCAGATCACCGGAGTGTCCGGCACTTTACCAAAGACTCCTATAATGATGATTTAGAGAAGTTTTTAGCTGATTGATTCTAATTTATTTTCTAACTCGTGAGATTAGTTGCCCTGCAGGATAAGACTATCTCTCCTCTATAAAACAGAGACCCATAACCGGTTGAGAAGGATCCTAATCGATCAAATCATTTTGCCTTTACATTTTGTTCTTCTCTAAACTCTAATCCTATTACTCGACTCTCGTGCTGTTGTTACTTCGTCCCGATGACGTTTCAAGGCAATCTGACTAGCCTGATCGAGCCGGGTTATCCCTGAGACAATCCTCCTCCGACGGGTCTCTCTCGAGACGAGATTGTTTAGGTGCTGCGTCAAACTCGACGTTGAAGAAACGTCGACATTCCTACATACGGACGTGCGAGTGGTGGGTTGGTCTGGACCTGATTTCGTCAACACCTTCCTTTCAAAACTACAGGAACACAATACTTAGCTTTTGTCTACAATTTCACACGTCAAGTCGTTAAGAACAGTGCTTGTAGAAACCTAGGAGTACACAGCAAGGCCCATGTGGCAATATGTAGTGGGCCGGCAATTCCATCTAGCAACATCAACGAGCTGCGACGGACGCGGAGGCCCATCCCATCCTTCGGGGGAGCTAGCCAACGTTTAGTCCCACCTCGCGAAAGCAGTGTAACACACACAAACTTATAAATGACAGCGCGAGTAAAGTTGCTGGATTTCGATAAAATTAAAATATAGAAATAAAATGATTTAATAATTAATAATGAAAATCGGCTCTAAATTCTTGTCGCGGTGCTTTTTACAGGAAGTATGATCCATGCATGTCTTTGCATATGCCTTACATATTCGTCCTCCGAGCCTTTTTTTCGAACCGTTTACGTTCTTACACCTCCTTTGTTTTTAACAATGATTCTTTCCCAGTCTATTCTAGCTAATCCTCTCATGACACATCAGAAAATGCTACTCCTACTAGACTAACCTTGCTTAAATTAAAGCATCTTTGTTATTAAGTACTCCTAATTCATGCACGGCGCTCCGATTTCACTTTCAGCCATCCATCACCCCCTTTCCTGCTCTGTCTGAAGACTGCACTGTGTCGCATCAAGAACAGAGTGAACGACAACCTGTGTCGTCGATGCTACGATGGCCACAGAATTTGCACAAGAGCAAGAAGATACATGGCGTGACGACGACACTCATCAGGTCTTGTCGCATTGGCAGCCTGTCTCTCTCACTCTAAAAAAAAATCTGCACTAATTAACTTGGGTCTGTTAGATTTTGAGAATTTCGAAAAAAAAAAATTGATAGTGTTTCAAATAGATGAGTTTTTAAGAGATCATAAAATCCTATAAAATTTTATATACTTAAAATGATAAAATCACGTAATTCAAATAATTAAGATTTTGAATTTTAAAAATTTAAATTATAGAATTCAAAAATTCAGCTAAAATCTCGTAACTAAACGATAGAGATTTTAAAATCTCAAAATCTAAATTTTAAAATTCAAGAATCTAAAATCTGAATTCTAGAATTCAAACAGAGCCTTCGTTTGGCAAGTTCAGCGACCCCGACATGCTCGTCCTGCGGCGCATCGTGCACAGTTCAGCCCACAAACATGCTAGTACTAGTTTTTTTTTTTTTTTTGAAATCAACATGTACTAGTACTGAAGGAAAGAGCAGAGAAGTAGTAGCCAAATTATAAGCGATGGACGTCAGCGGCTTCTAGAAGGGTCAGCGCTTCTAGAAGCCAGAGAACCGGCCGCTGCTGGTGCTTGGGAGGAGTAGCTTCACTTTAATTAGTATGCAGTCCATCTAGAAGAACTCCGTTCCAAACCCACCACGGCACGGAATCGATAGACCCACGATGTTAGATGGAACGCACCTAATCCCCTCTCCCCGATTGATTCATCCCTCGATCACCAAAGCCTGCTCCCCTGCAGCGTGGGTGATTGTTATCAACACCTCGTCCAACTTTAATTCGCTCCTAAGCACGTCAAGTTATATGCTCTTTCCGTTTATAAATTGTTTTTTTAATTAAGATATTAATAGTTACAATTTGGTTTACTGGTCCAATTAAGATACTAATAGTCTATGCTTAATCTCCCGTGCTTTTTCTGGGTATGTCCTGCTGTCTTAGAAATAGTGATGGTTTAGTTGCTGTATTATACTAATTAGTAGGTCAGCGAGCAGTAGAGTAAGGATTAATCTTAGCAAGAGGCACCTGTCTTCTGCAGGTCGGCATTATTCTTCAAAAGTTTTTTCTTAAAAAAAAAATCTGCCGCGGGAGGACTATAGTCGATGCCCATCTCGGCGTATTCGCTGCGCACGCGCACCGGTCTGATGTATAAATAAGCCGGAGTTACCTCGCCACTCGCCACCGCGCCGCGCGGCTTTCCTCTCGCCGCCCGCGTGCGATGGCCACGGTGCACCCGCCGCCGCCGCGGCTCGCGCTTCTCCCGGCAAAGCCGCCGCAACACGCGGGCGCCGACGCGGACGTGCTCGACGACAACGACAGCGACGGCGAGAGCGTCGCGGAGTCGTGCCCGTGGCCGGAGCAGCACAACTCGCGCGGCCACGCGGCGCCGGCGGAGACAGAGTACTCCTGCGGCAGCAGCACATGCTGCCACGACGAGGAGGACGACGGGTGCAGAAGCTGCGTCGAGGGGGACGAGTGCAGCGGCTACTACGACGACGACGAGGGAATGGAGAACGTCGCGGGGAGCGGTGTCTGGTGGCAGCGGCTGGCGGTGTCCACGACACGCGGCGGTGGCGATACGTTCCCTGATCTGCCGGTGGCGACGAGGTCGACGCAGGAGGTGAAGGAGGAGCAGGAAGACCCGAAGCGCGCGGCGGAGCGGCAGGAGGAGGACCGCAAGTTTTGGGAGCACTGCCTCACCTCCGGGTACCCATGAACGGTGAACCCACAGCTCAGGCATGATCAAACTCAAGTTCTCAACAACACGACGACGGCAAGGCGAAAACCGCCGTGTCAAACCCAAACACACGTATAGCATACCCCTTCGTTTTTAAATTGACGTCGTCATTGATTTTTAATATCAATTTTGATCATTCATTTTATTTAAAAAAAATTGATAAATATTATATATTTTGTTATAATTTAATTAATTATTAGAGTTATTTGAATCACAATTTAAAATTTTACAAATTTAAACTAATTTTTTTGAATAAAACGATTAATCAAAGTTGATTTTAAAAATCAACGACGACATCAATTTAAAAACCTAGAGAGTATACCTTTTCTCGATTCCACACAGATTTGTTTAATTAGCATTTTTGGGTTAATTTGCTGTATTATCTTGACCACGTAGGTTTATTCTAAGACTCGAGTTACTTGTTGGTGAGGTAGAGGATTCTTACATACTCTTTTCAGTTTTAAAATATTGACACCGTTGATTTTTAATATCAGCTTTGATCATTCGTTTTATTTAAAAAATTTCTTTAAAATTGATGTTAAAAGTCAACGGTATCAATAATTTAAAATTGGAGGGAGAGAGTACTTACTAACTTGTCTGTTAATCCAATCTCAACCTGAGATTAGAATCGCAACATTTATTATTAAAGAAAATGATGCACTGATTGAATGGATGGATGGACGGACGAAAGAAAAGGTTAACCACCTTTGAGAAAAAAAAAGTGGCAGACAAGGAGAACTCGCTTTCCTCGTCCAACTCCAATTTCAATGGTGGCGAACTCCAATTTCAATGGTGGGGGTGCCACCGGAAAAAGGCAGCGACGAAAAGGAAGGCGATCGAGCAGATCGTCGCCAATTTGCTTGCATCCTCCACTCACGTCAACGAAGCTTCTCCGGCGGCGGCGGCGGCGACGTCCAGGTGGTCGATCGATCTCGACGAAGGGGAAAGATTGCATCCTGTCTTCGTGCTCCTTCGGATCCGTCGACGTTAATTAGCTTGACTGAAAAGTTTCAGGCACTGACTGACTGTCATATTTGTCATCTATATCTTTCTGCGGTCCGAAATTTTCAGTTAACGCGGTCAGTCGGTGACCATCAGATTATTTCTGGGACTGGTTAGTTACGTAGAGGGTGCTGTAATAAAGCGACGTAAGAGATCGAGATACCAGGAGCGCGGCTGATGAATTCTGCCGCTGCATCCGTCCAATACTACCGAGTGATGTTTACGCACCTCCCAATCAGTGTCCAGTAAGCTGAGATAAGATGCTCAGGCCCTTTCGGAGCTGAGCTTTTCATACGTTTCAGGTTTCAGAAGTGGAACCCGTGCTATAGCTAGCAGATTCTACGCAAACTCCCAGAAACCAATAAAGAACTGAAACAGCTTGCGGAATACCACTTGCTCTTTAGCAGACTTTGCTTGAGACTCAGATATCTCTTTATTAGATCTCCATCGCAAAACGAACAATAAATAGATACTTCTTCCATTCCAAAATATAAACATTTTTAAATTTAATCAAAGTCAAACTTTTATTATTTTAATCATTAATAATATATAATTAATAATATTTTATCATATAAAAATTATATTTTTTAATTCATCATGAAATAAACTTTCATAAAAAATATATTTTTATATTAAAAATTATATACTTTTCTAAATATTATTTATAAAAGTTAAAAAAATTGACTTTATTCAAATTTAAAAACTTATATTTTGGAGCGGAGGTAAGAGCAGCAGATAAAGTTTCTCTAGAATTATGATCTCAGCCGGAGCGCTGGGACGGACTCTGCTAACTGGAATTGTAAATTCTTGACGTTTAGGACCACACCAGGAAGAAAGGAGCAGCTGCCAATGAATTGGCATCCGGTGTAACCGAAACTTAGGACCACATCAACAATAAGCAACTGCTAATGTTTTCATGCATTTCGGTTAAACAAACTTTAAACCAAAACAAAAAGTACAGGCACGCACAGGCGGATTATCGAGAAGAGTTCAGGAGCATGACATAACCTTTTGCTTTGTACCAAGACTGCAATGTTCTATGCTGATCCAGAACAGAACTTATTCTCAAAGAAACAGCAAACTTTAAAATACAGCATTTACACGCCTCACATGCACCAACATACGTATTGGTCAATTAGAGCACACAAAATGTACTTAAAATCAATTCCAACACCTTAAATGAGACATAAGACGAATGCATTGGCAAGAAACAAGTAGATCAACTGCGCAAAAACAAAAAAGGGCGAACAAGTAAATCACGGCGAAAAATTTGTTATCCCAAACCTACATGGGATACATTGTTTCAGTTGAAGATGAATGGTGCTTATTACTTCGTGGTACCACAGAAAAATTTCATGGCGTAGACATGTTGCAGCTGAAACAGAGTCAGCGGAGCTAACAGTTGTAGCGCACCGCTTTATTCTATTTACTTGTAAAAATCCTGGTTCCATTCAGCTGCTCTTTGTTCCTATCTTAAGGTTTCCCGTTCAACTGCACCTTTGATAGCTTCTCGCTGCTTTCATCAGTACCTTCCACCTTCTTGCCAGGAAAGGACCTCCCACTACTTATGACCAGGTCCTTGATGGTTGCTTGGATGTCCTTGTCGTCCAACAGAGACTCCAATGTCACATGTACACCTGAAAAAAAATTGAGAAGTTAGATCAAAGAAAAATGAACACATGTGGGACTTGTGACATGTTGCTTTAGATTAGAAAGCTGCACCACTAAGCCATACGAAATTGATGGTATCCTAAAAGTTCGCTCACTGAAGTATTGTTTATTCAATTTAATGTTGACAGGTTAGCATTCTATCATGACTGCAAATATTGAATTTGCCTTCATTGCCACCTCTATTGGTGCATTTAGCTCCACATAAAATGGTTCAATAGATATTAGCATAAACCCAGAAGCTGAAATGTCGATCTTTCAGCAGTTCTATCATGCAACTCAAGGCAAGCAGCCACTTCCCCAACCAGACAACAATGAAAACATGGTATCTTCTGATGTAAGCAAATTTAATGGGATATCATTTGCTTAAGGAGGCTTCGTTTCTAGAAAATAATTAATTTTATTTGACCAAAAAAGCAAAAAAACAGAATATAATTATTTGCTTAACCTGGAGTGCCATTGATGAAGAGAGGAATGATGATGGAAATTTAACTTACGGAATCTCCAGTAATGCTTTGGGTTAGTGGGGTCATTGATTGTTTCCTCTGCTGCTGGTCTTGTGGTGTACTTGTCTTTCAGTGCAAGAAGGTCCTGATAAAGGAAAAGCCCTCGTATTTTCATCTGCTTATTTCACTCAAGAAATCTTTTTATCTCTGATGTAAGTTACCTGTAGTGGAAAGATTGCCCACATTGATGGAGCATCAAAGTGCTGCTGAACAATAAAATGAACCACTTCTGGTGTGCATCGAGATGGGGGCTCTTCATTGCTGCCAACTATAGTCTTGTAAAATCGACTTCTTCTTCCTTCATCTTCTTCCCACCAAGCACGCAATGTGGAGCAATCATGGCATGAAGGAGCACAAACCTGAAACGTGGCAATAAAATTGACTGTCAAATCAATGTAGCATCTCTACAATATATTTTTCATCATGTTTGAAACTGTATTTGGGTCAAATATGAAAAAGGATGTAAGCGCACCGTCATATAGCTATACTGAGACGGAATACCAAATTCCAAATCTGGTTCGCTAGGCATTCTCTGGATACGCAATCCAATCAGCCCAAGTTCTTGCATAACCTGGTAAGAAGTATAGTTGTTTAATTGTTATTTATGAATTGTCAGTAGGAATCAGTGGGTTAGTTAGTATGTCCAGAAAAGGTGTCATACAGGGTGAACACAAGCAGGAATAAGACCAAGGTCTTCACCACATGCCAACATATCCGACGAGTTCAACAGGACAGGCAGAGTCTTCAGTGCATTCTGACGCCAGAGATTTTCTTGGCGAACAAAATAATAGTCATGGTACAACCTTCTGAGGACATTTTTGCTGTAAAACAACACTCAATAAGAGGAGGAAACAATCCAAGAATGCAGTTTTGTTTTGAAAATTGCATAAATAAAAAAGATAGAATAATTTAAAGGATTTTTATAATAATTTCATTTTCATTAGAATAAATGCCTACTGAACAATTTAATTTAGTTTTACTTCCAAAGTGTCCCGCAAAACAACATTTTATGCCAATGCTATGTCTCAAGATATCGAAGTACAACAGAACATCACTGCTACACCAAATATCTCAAAATTTAATAGCCTAATGCAAATTTACAGATCAATTCATATGTGGGTAGATCAGTTCCTATCGAATGGAAGAGCAATTGCTGGCAACAATTACCTGTGCTCATCGAGATCCCTAAAACTTGAAGTATCTTCCAGGTTGAAACGGGGATAAAATTTTGTGGAGTCCTCTGGGTCTCTTATAAGGACAATATTCTGCAATACAAAATAGTATTTTAATCCAAATTGAGGAGGTCTGGATATGCATGCAAAAGTAGTGGAGTGATAAAATGAACAATCGAGTATTTGAAAATAATGTAATTGAACAGAATTACCTGTATTAGATCGAAAAGACCACGTCGTATACTGTCTTCCTTCTCTTGCCAGAGTGACTTTTCAGGACTTGTTTTAATCTTTGCAATAATCTTTTTCTCTGTGTTGCATTCTTCTTTGAACTATGCACAACAAACAAAAAATCAGGAAAATGAAGCAAATCAAAGCAGCTATCTTTCTGAAACAAAACTGCAGTAAAAGTAGACAGAACTAAGAGTATAAAATAGAAGTTTTATATCGATATTTAGGTTCGTTTACTATCCTTCAAAAGGTTCCCACAATTATGTTACCTACCAACTTCTGGGGAGTAGCTAATATATTCCAGATGGTGAATACAATTAATTCGATTCTTTACCTCATAACAGTGCTTCTGATACTCAATTAGAAAGTTAGCTGCAATAACTGTCCAGAAGGATCCAAACTTCTCCTGAACGAATAGAACATCATGTTGGTGTCCTAAAATTTTACTTAAAAATATTTCAGAAACATCATTTTGAACACTGTAACCTCCAGAATTTCCTGACGAATGTATGGTCGGCTCATTCGATCAAAATCCCATAGGCCTTCACTTAGAAGCTCCTCCTGAAAGTGAAATTAGGAAACAGGTCAGATAAACTAATCAGAAGCTACTCTGGCCCCTTTAGTTTGACTAACAGGAACAGAAACCTACCTGACTAATAGGAATTGAAGGTCTAAATTTCCCAACCAAACCTGTTGCAGCATGATCTGGGAGCTCCCATATTCTAAAGAAACCCAATATGTGGTCTATCCTATACGCTGTGAAATACTTTGACATCTGCAAAATAGATATAGGATATGAATAATAACAAGGATAATACGACTAGATAGTCACACACAACTGATATGTCAAATAACCTGTGTCAGACGAGCTCGCCACCACCCATAGTTATCCTTTGACATCTCCTCCCAGTTATATGTAGGAAAACCCCAATTTTGTCCATTTTTGTCAAAATAATCAGGAGGTGCTCCAGTAGCAGTATTCATACGAAACAAAGTTGGGTACACCCAAGTGTCCACACTATTCCTATCAACACCAATAGGTAAGTCACCTTTCAGGATAACCTTGTTCTTCCTTGCATATGCAGCTGCCTCCGACAACTATAAAAAAGGAAACAAAAATAATTCCAAATATAAATAACATGAAAATAAAAATCCTACGAGGAATCCAGAATACAACAACATCAGCCAATACTTACTTGCATGTATAGATGGTACTGGACATAGTAATGGAAACATATAACATCATAGTGCAACGTGCCTTCCGAAATAAGCTTCTCAAGCTGAAATAAAGTGAAGCGAATGCTCACGTTACATATGTGCTCTCATAAAAATTAGACAAAATTACAGAATATCTTAGCAAGCTATACCTTCTCCTTGGAAAAATGAGAAAATCGACCCCATTGGCTATGATCAGATGTCTCGAAAAAGTCACGCAAAAAGCAAAATGCTGCATATGGTTTCAACCATTCCTATTGCAGCACAGCATGAACAAAATACATAGAGTATGAAATTGGCAAATAGTATCATGACTACACATGAATAAACAATACGGAAATCAATATACCTCGTTCTCCGATAAGAACTGCTTGAAAGAACAGGAGCTTAGAACTTTTTCCTTTTCTAAATTGAATATTTTTCTAGCAATAGACAACTTTGTGGACAATGTTGCCTCGTAGTCCACATCCTATTTTACAGGTCATTTCCGAGTTAGGGAAACAAACAAATGTAAGAGATTTACACAAAAAAGTTGCAAGTATCATTGCAGTATGCAAATTCACTAACCTTTTTATCCAACTGCTTCTTTGCCTGCTGAATTTCTTCCTGTGATAAATTTTCAATTGAATGAGGTCAGGGAGAACTCATCCAAACCTTTAGTGAAATGAGAGCACATCATGACGGATGTAAAATTTGTAATATGAAAGAATAAGCAAGGTATACCTTAACATCCGCTGGAATTGCATCTGAAAGTGCTTGTACTCTCAGGTACAGGGGGTGCAACGCAAACACAGAGAGCGAGCTGCAAATTAATATATGAAGGGGCATGGCTAATTTTTAGATGTGATCCTTGGACTCCAAGCAAAATCAGTGTTACAAACTGGAATCTTTGGTAATGAATATTAGTTATACCTGTATGGATAAGAATCCCACCACATCCCATGAACTGTAGTATCATTGATAGGAAGGAGCTGGACAAGATGGAAGCCTGAATTGACTGCCCAGTCAACAAGAAGCTTAAGATCGAGAAATTCTCCAACACCAAGGTCTTCATCTGATCTGACTGAGAACATGGGTACAGCAACACCCGCACCCCTCCATGGTGTATCCTGATAAATGTAAATGAAGTATTAGCCCACCATGTTGGTTCTGTGACATGCACACTGCATTGTCGAATTTCTGGCCAATATAGGTTCCTGCATACCTAACATTATTTACAATGCATCATATGACAGTTAATAATTTCTAGTTAGTGGTCAAGATTCCTAGCAAGCTCACCGGTACCGGACCCATGCATCTTTTGCAAATAACACAATTGGATACATTACCCTGAGAGCACCATCAGATAACACGATGTATCTGGACTGCTTGGGTGACGACAAATCAATATCAACCTCCCTGTTCGGACCAAGCTCCAATGAAGAATTTCCTGCTTGACTGATTCGACAGTACTTGTATGTGGAAAATTTGTTAAGGGAGATCATTCTTGGATTTTCTTTTGTTAGGGAGAAAAATATTAGTCAACAACTAAAAAACAAGATAATGCATTCAAAATTATTTGCAAAAGAAAATTTATGATATTCATATAAAAGAAAACAAATGTTCATACAGTAAGAATCCCCAATTAGGATAAGGATAAGGATATTTTATGGGGAATTCAGATTTTCGCAAAACACAATTTGCTTTCCAGAAAGAATCACCAACATAGCTCAGCTTTAGACCATCTTCAGCTCGCCATCTTCCTAATTGGGGATTACTTCCAGCAACAACAACCTAATGTTTTGTTAGACGTCAGCAAACAGGTATACATGTAGTTCAGGATAGCATATAAAAGATGAGACATATGTGAAGCATACTTACAGTGGAGCCAGATTTGAGTCGAGGGCAGCTAATAACAAACTGGACAACGATATCTGCTCAGTGAAAATAATATGTTAGATGGCAAATATGTTAATTTGATGTGCTGCTACCAGAGTAAACATTGTTTTTCATTGTCATTTTACAATTTTAAGATAGATATACACGCTCTGCATGTTTCCAAAAGAAAGGACATTAACATGCCACTTCCTTCTAAAATACTACATAATAACAAAGGAAATAATCTGATAATGCTAAAAAAATCTAGAGAAGGCAGGAAGGACATATTATGGTATACTATTTTCTAAAAGCAATACCAGCTTGTTTAGCTTGTTTCATTTAATGTATTAACATGTGAAGACAGTGATTGTAATTTGAAAACTCTATGCGCCCTCACTCAATTGGTTTTCAATATAATGATACCTTCAGGATCCAAACTTTTGTCGATGGACACTGACTGTGGCCCTCTTTTATCATTTCCAGTAGCACTGAAAATGACATTCTTGAATGCGCTTCTAAGGAATAGAGCTTCAGAAGCATCCTGAATCGAAGCAAAGAACTATTTGTAAACATCATACGCCTCAAGAATCATTTTTTTGGCCAAAATAAACAAACAATAACTTATATGAACCTGACAAACAGGAATCTAAACTCAGCACCTAGTAAATGTGCCCCCAGCAACAGATACAACTTACTGCTGGTATTGCTAATGCTTGCTGCAGAGCATGTATAACTATACACTAATGTAAGAAATGCATGGTAACTCCAATTAATACCTGCCACCAGTCGCGGATTTCAACTACATCTCCCTCCTGAACGCCCTCTGGCAGGAATAGTTTCCTTTTCTCTCCAGACTCAAATCTCAAAACATTCTTCTTATCATCCACAACATAGTAACTGTATTCAGAGGTGAAATCAGCAGCAACAGAAACTCTTCCGCACCATATTAGCTCATTGTCTTGATGAACTGGACTCAGAGCCAATCCTTGTTTGACATTCCATGCTCCAAGTGCCGGCTCCGAGCCAGCAATCAGAAGACTCTGCCCCCACTGTGTGTAATACGGTAATTTGAACAACACGGTGACTGTATTGAGAGATTTCTTTGCAGCCGCTGACACCGGATTAGCCATGTCTTCATATAGGCAAGAAAATTTAGGAAGTTGAGTGCATTGATGTATGCAAAAAGAAAGAATGATAGATGCACGGTTTGCAAGCTTAAAAAACTGAATCTCGTATCTTCAACGAAAAAGTACATGGATGGGGTCACTCAATTAACGATCTAGATTCCCCAAAATGCGTGGTTGCATTATGCACGTCTAAATATGGCACACATGCATCCCTCGCTTCTCTTTTTCCGCATTAGTCGAATAACTTCGTCAACATGCGACAGATTCAGGAATCGGTACGGTATGCTTGGGAAAAGCCGTGCGAGATTTGACGAACCAAGAAACTCCCCACATTTCTGAACCCACTCATCGTACTTTCACCGTATCCATGGCTCCCAAGAACCAGCAACAGCGCACCGCACGACGGCTAATCAAGAAACAGAGAAGAGAACAGAGCCAGGCGTTACCTCCACTGGGGACGAACGGTAGCAATGGTAACGAATGAGCAGGAGATCAACAGCCAAGAAGAGTGAGCGCGGGCTGTACAGCCCCCCTGATAATGATGACGACGCGGGCGACGAAGGCGACGTCTACGACGGGGAGCGAAGGGCGTGCCGAGCCTGTGAAAGCGTCACCTGCAACTGCAGTGACGGCACAAAAAAGGAGCCTTTTTTGTCTCCACTCGCCTTCTTCCTCCTCCCTCCGTGGATCCGGGCGGAACGCTTCCCGATTGCTAATTTTGTGATGGCTGGTTGTGTGGCCGGGGGACGAGTGGACGACCTCTCTCTCTGCACTGCACGTGAGGGGACCGTTGAGGTAGTAGCCAGAAATATCTTCGATCTCTTTGTATTTGTCGCGTTGAGAGGTTTGTGATTCAGCAAAAGCGATGGCATCCGGAAGATCTGCAGGGCTGCAACACCGAAGAAATATCTTCACTATAAAATGTTTTCTGCCTGTAATTTTCAGTCCGGGGATGCAGATTACGGAAAGTGAAGACCACAGAACATGCAGATTAGGGAAATTGTACTCACAGCTATACCTGCTGATCCCAATTTCTTTCTGACTCCGGCACAAGTGCTCTCCGTGCCTTTGCTGGCTGCTGACGATCTTCGAGCTTTCTTCAGATGATCAGATCCCAAAGCCCAGAATGCGTTTGAGCAGAGCAATCATTCATCAAGGCGGCCACGGCGTTCTTGCGTCAGTTGCTTTGTTCTGCAGGAAACGATCCAGATCGCTCGGTCACTCGTCTGCGTTTGCTTGCAGTACGTGTTGTTTCTTGCTGACGTGTCACGCCACGGCAGGCGTCAGAGACTCGAGACCGGTGACGAAGCCGTGATCAGCTCGTGCTCTTCGGCCGCATGCGTGGCACAGCCCAGCTTCGTGCACACGGGGCTGAATGCTGGTCACACACACAGCTACTGATCCTACGGAGACTCGCGCGAAAGCACCAGCACTTCATCCGGGAGTGACCGGAACCACACGCACACGAGCAGCCAGCAGCAAAAGCTTGATAACACGAACTACAACAATGGCGTTAACCTCTGTTCACTGCTACCCTCTGCTGCTACGCGTCTCCCCTTCGTCGGTCTCCAGGACATCATCGGTGGTCAGGAAGGCGAGAGGAGCGAGGAGGCGGCCGCAGCGGTGCCTCTGCTCCCAGTACGCGGACGAACGTCGCCAGCAACCGGAGTCGCCGCAGCAGCTGGAGCGCCTCTTCTCCAACCTCAACCAGGCCACCATGAAGCATGAGCCCGGTTAGTAAACGCACGCTCAGGCGCCATCTCTTACTTTGCTGAGCTTTCTTCCAACGGATGAGGAATGACTGTTTCACTATTGGATGGCAGGAAGCGTCACCAGTTCCGTCTTCCTTGTCGCCGGCACGACGGTAATGCAATCTGATGTCGATGCTTTCAGTTTTTCCTCCTTCGGTATGATGCATGGGCGAGAGGACAACAAATCAAAGAATCACTGGTCAGCTAAATAGTTGACATAGAAAATTAACACTGTATCAAACAACTGAAATGAAATTGAAAATTACATGAGAAATGAACACACCTACGAGGCTATAACTTCCATATAAATTCAGTTAGTAGAATCTTTGGTATAGTATATGGACTTGCACCTACAAGGAGTAGAGTGAGAAACCTTCTGATACCTGGCTATTCTCTTTTTTCTGTGCATAGGTTGGGGCAGGTATCCTAGCAATCCCTGCAGTCACACAAGAAGCGGGATTCTTGGCTTCCGCAGTTATCTGCATTTTCTGCTGGTCATACATGGTAATACAGTGTCACTGACTGGGTAAATTATCAAATCCGGCTTGTTAAAGGTGACATGCAGTCAGAGAAGCCTATTTAAGGTAAATCGTTCTGCTACACTTGGATAATTTCTTGTCTTATAAAGAAAGGCTTTTTCATATTTTTGTTTGTTTCGTGTCACCTTGCAACAGGACGGATTGATAATTTGACCCAGCTTTCAATCTATTTCGTCAACTTGTTTACAGTACAGCAGTTTATGATTAGCATCACATTTCCAGGTTGTTACAGGACTGTTGGTTGCTGAAGTAAATGTCAACACAATGTGTGAGCTAGGATCTGGAGGTGTCTCACTGGTAGATAACACATTCTCCTCTGCTGATTTCTGACCAATAATTACAATTTAGGGGTGTAAAAATGCAACAATAAAGTTTATCTTAGAAGTTTAAAGTTACGCTTTACAGATTCTTGTTCATTCTGCATTGTGCATCTGAAGATTCTGAGAAAAAAAAACCATATTTTCCAGGTTTCAATGGCTATGCGCACTCTTGGGACATTTGGAGTAAGAACAGCTTGGTATGAGGAACCATATAATTGCATTTTCTTTATGTATTCGAACATGAAATGGGATTCAGAATTCACATATATAGAGTAAAAATTCAGATGTGATGATTATGCTGGATCTAGATACATTCTGAATTTTCTTTTTATGTGCGTGCAGCTTGTCATATCTATTTATACATTACGCACTTCTTATTGCGTATGTGGCACGCTCTTCAGATATCATAACAAACACACTGGGCATTCCATTGTAAGATCTCTTTGATTAGTATTCTATTTCATAATATCAAATGTCTAGTAGATGCTTCACTCATTTGTTTGATAAATTCACCAGCATTTAGGCTCGAAAAGTCTTATAACCTAAAAAGCTTAATTAGTTATCAGAACATTGACACATCTTTAAGTGACTGAAGGTGGTACTACAATTTTGCAGATGGGAGAGTGCAACCCTTTTTTCACTAGCTTTCGGGGGTATCTGTTACTTCGGAAGGTAATTTTCAAATTTTACTGCAGCAGATCATACAACTCAGAACTCACTTCTAGATCTTAAGAAGTGTTTAAGGGTTCATCGTAAAGTATTATAGTAAATACTGAAGATCATACCCAAGCATATAGCAGATACTGAAGAGTCCTTGAGATTTTGAATCCCTAGATATATAACTGTTAGCTTTATTCTAGCTTTAAGAAAATGATTGAATATTTTCTAAAACGTATGTAACCAACAGATTTATGCGCCTAAATACTTAGGTGACTCATAGTCATAAACTCATTTGAAACCCAAGATTATTAAATAATTCCCCAAGAGATGATAAACACTTAAACTATTTGTACTGCTTGACTGCAGCCAGCGACTGATTGGTGCGGTAAATGGATTATTAGTTGCTGGCATCCTAGCATCCTTCACTTCTCTTGTTGTAAGTGCTAATGCTATCAGATATGCAATGTGTATGGTTTTACATCCAGGATGAATCTGTCATAATATTCGAAAAGTCTCTCAATATGGTTGAATTGACAAAGTGCTAACAAGATAGTTCATTGCCTATAAGTAGAGCATTCAAGAAAAGAATTGTTTGTGCATAGAAAGGTTCTACTATGTAAACACTACAATTTCGAAATATAACTCTGCCATTATTCTTGTTATATGGTTTCAACAGAATAAAATGAATCTTGATTAGAACTAGATGAGATGAGGAGATGGAATTTGGCACAAAGAACAACTTAACAGGTGTGGCATACACAGGTGGTGGCAAGTGGAAACCTACAATGGAGTTCTCTTCTTGAAGCAAATTTTTCTGCTGCTCCACAAAGTATACCAATAATTGCTCTTTCATTTGTATACCAGGTAACCCTGCTTATCTTCCGTATTTACTTAACTAAAAAATATTCTTCAAATTAAAACGACTATTTGCCTCACCAGAATGTGGTCCCCGTTCTCTGTACAAATTTGGAGGGGGACCTGTCAAAAGTACGGTAAGGCTTCTGAAACAAAAATGTGCATCTTATCACTAAATAAGGGGCATAAATATCACAAAAATGAAACCGGGTTGTACTGTGTCATATGATTAAATTGGGCAATTTCAGAACCATGAACATATCCCTGTTGAGTCTTGCAGGACAGCTATTGTAGCGGGTACTGCCATACCCCTTGCTCTGTTCCTCACATGGGATGCTGTGATCCTAGGGACACTTCCAGACCTTGCGGGTAGTGGCACTACTTCTGATCCGTTAGAACTACTTAGATCGAGTAATGGAATAGTGGGGGTAAGTATTTCTAAAGTTGTTCATGCAGTGCTCTACTCTTAAGACTAATTCGAAATTTCTTCTGATGAGCAGCCTATCGTTGAGTTATTTTCATTTCTAGCAATTGGGACCTCATTCATTGGATTTGTTCTAGGACTGTCAGACTTCATAGCGGACTGTAAGTATTTTCTTTTGCATAATCATTTTCTCAGCTGGAAAGAAAACCTCTCCAATGTCATGGAGATTGGAGAGAAGACAAGGCAACAATTGTTGACATTCTAGGACTAGTTCATACCCTCTTATATTTTTCTTGTCACTTGTGTACCTTTGCAGTGCTTAAAGTACCTAGTGGCCAGAACAAACCTCTGCCATACATAGTAACTCTGCTCCCTCCACTTGTCCTATCATTGCTTGATCCAGAGATATTTTTTAAGGCGCTGGACTTCGCAGGAACTTATGGAGGCAAGGATCTTTTCACCATATCTTATCAAGATCATGTGAACTGAACAAATAAAATCAAGCAGAGTTAAGAAAGACAAAAATTTAAAATCAAATTAGTTAAGCTGACTTAATTGAATCAAAAACATATTCCATAAAGCCATGAAATCTTATAGTAATAATACATGGACGAAGTGCAATCCATGCACATGGTCTGTTATCCTTTCAGGCTTAATGGTTCATGGTAAACTCATACGTTGCCTTTGTTTGTTTTTCAGTGCTAGTACTGTTTGGAGTTCTTCCTGCCGCTATGTCCTGGTCAGAGAGATATTCAGATGAACTGGAAGCCCCAGTGCCCCCTATAGTCCCAGGAGGGAAATTTACTCTCGCGTTTGTTATGGGAGGCGCATTGCTAGTAATCTTTTCAGAGATTATCAAGGACATACTGCAATTGCAGGTACTACACTGACAAATTGGTGGCGGAAGTCCGGTAAATAAAAATTTTATTCCGGTCAAAACATGTTGGTGGCGGACCGACATAGTAGAACAGTTCAGCAGGTAGAAGAAATTTTTTAGCACTATCATAAATGTATTTTTTTTGCACTTTCAAGGAGCAAGGGTGTCAACTTTAGCTATTTCAATGGAATTTAGAGGAGATATTGCTGAACATGAGCTGTGTGATGTATTTTTTTGGTGAAAGCGCAAGTGTCTTATGCTCTGCTATTTGTCTGCGTGTGGCATAGAATCCTTTTTGCTCACATTTTGATCACAGCTTCAATCCGATTACCAGGAACCATGTTTTATATATAAATTAAAAGCACTCAATTTCAGGTTACAAAATTTTGTAAAAATAAGTTTTCTTTGTTAAGATACTTGCGTGTTTCAAAGATTATCACAAACTAGCATATAACTGAAGCTTTGAAATCAGACAGCATCTCGGCAGACATCAATAGACATGGGAGTACACTATCGTTTTATATGGTTTCATGTTTACAACCAAAACTGCTGATCAAATAGCATTGCCAAAACACTTCATCAGGTCCCTGAAACCCTTTCCAAGGCATGTCAGCAGGACAAGAGGGTACTAGAGGAACATAAACTTAACAAAAAAATAAAAAAGAAGAAGAAGAAATGACAATCCCACAAAAAAAAAAAGTAGATTAAAAGTCTGATATTGTGCTATTCTCCATTCAGCTTTGGCGTCTGCCAAATCCATGTCAGTAGAAAGAATCGATCATGATGAACCACCGAATACCTGTAAATGCCATAAAGCGCATCAGAGAACAGTTGAAAACAAGACTCAGATAAATTTCCATTAGGGCTGCAAACTTACTCCAGCCAAAATGTCCTTTGAAAGATTCGGTTTACTTCCGACCCCTGTCTCCCCGACTGGTTTCTTTTGAGGGATTGGACGGGCAGTTTTTGTTTCAAGGCCATTGCTGGGTTCTGTTCCCTCTGTCTTCTGCTTCTGTTTCAAGGAAAACAGCGAGTTTATACAGATTCCATAGTGAATCTCCACTCTAAACAGCACAAAGAGTGGGGAACACATAACCCCGATTCATCCATCATAAATACAAAATCTGGAAGTTTTTAGACACAAATGGGGATCTCCTAAATTACAAGAAATACAGAACCAACCAACGAGAAAACACAACCCCGATTCATCCATCATAAATACAAAATCTGGAAGTTTTTAGATACAAATGGGGATCTCCTAAATTACAAGAAATACAGAACCAACCAACGAGAAAACACAACCCCGATTCATCCATCATAAATACAAAATCTGGAAGTTTTTAGACACAAATGGGGATCTCCTAAATTACAAGAAATACAGAACCAACCAACGAGAAAACACTGATAGAAGTTCCAATAACAGGTGTGCCAACCCTCACCAGCAGATAAACGGTGGTGATAAAATGGTAAGAAGTATGCAAGACATGACTGACCTTTTTTCTGCGCTCTTGAATATGTTTCAATACACGAGATTTTTCAACATTGGACAGGTAATGATCCCGTTGTTTCTTTGCGGCTGCTATCTCCAAGGTTAATTTCTGCTCCCTAATGTGAGTCTTCTCAGCTGCATGACATTAAAAAGGATTTTACAGAATAGAAAGGGTTATATTATAATCATTAAGTACTTATACAAAAGTTCATATAGACTTGTTATTCTGGACTTCTCACATACCCATTTCACCAACCAGATCATCCCATTTGAACTTCCTGAGGTATTTTATATTCCAAATGTCATAATAAAAGGAAGATCTCTTCTTCCCACCTGATATAAGGTACATCATTCATAAGATTGCCATGTACTGACTGTCATGGAAAACATAATCTTTATTAAGCATAAACATAATTTTCATGAAAGAATAAAGAACTACATTTCCATACTTCTTCAAACAAGCTAATAAATGTCAACATGGAAAAGTTAATTAACGAGGGGCGGCAAGGCTGGATAAATAAAGGAGGGTCATTATTAGCAGATCAGTCTTGAGGGAAAACAGGTCCAGGAATAATGCAGTAGAGAGATAAATCATAAATGGTAATGAGCACTCACCTATTTGTTCACCATTTAGCAGATTAGCCACCCTTTTAGCAACACTTTTCTTTGCAAATTCAATCCACCTAGAAGATGTTGGTAGCAGAATGAGGATATACAGATAGTGAGCAGAATAAAGGTATGTTATGGAGGATTCAGTACAAAAGTTTCGTGGACCTAATATTTTCGTGCATGTTAGAGACCAGAGACGATCAGTACACAAACATGCTTAGGTTTTAAAGAAGTAATTTGATACGAGACACCCTCAATAGTCAGAGTCAAAGCAGTATGCATCTTTTATTTTTACATTATAATAACATACCCTTCGGAGTACGCCTTCGCTTTGACAGCAGCATGCTTGCGATGACCTTGACCTGGAGGATGGACATTACGTTAGTGTTAAAAATAACTACCTTATTTTCTTCAGCAGCGAGACTGTAACTAGATCAAATGGTGAAACACCTTACATTATGTGAACATCATAACAAACAGCATAAACTGAAACAAGCCTCAAGCAAGCCAGTTACCAGCAAACCACAAGGTGGGGAAGAAGTTACGTGATCATTGCACAGTACTCATTGTACCTAATCATGAAAAACAGAACTACGATCTACGACGGTGCAAGGAAACTTCTAACCACCATGAACAAGCTTCAGTGATTTAGGCATCTCGTGCCGCAGTGTGCAGCAGTCTCTACCAACTCTCATTTGATCAGCAAAGGATTGTCAATGCACATAAATTAACTCTGTACTGCACATATTCACTCGGCGGAACCATCTAGCAAATTGTGCAGTATACATTGCAAGCAGTAACCAGCACATCCCGAATTGGAAAGAGCACACACAGAGACCCATCAATTCAGCAGATTACCTTCGGGCACGAGGTAAATCCTCAGCACCTCGCCGTACTTGGAGAGCATCTGGCGGACGTGTGACGGGTTCATGTGCGGCGGGACGCGGCTGATGTAGCACACCCCGCGCTTGCCGGGCACGGCCAGGCTCTCACTAAGCCGCTTCATCTTGCCCCCGCCGCCACCTCCTTCCTCCTCGTCCGCACTCTCAAGGTCTTGGCCGACCATCTCCTCCTCCAGGTCGTCTTCCTCCTCCTCAGTGAACTGGTCCCTCTCGCTGGGCTCCGCCATGGTTACGTGCTCCCGGTGGCGGATGTATTTCCTCAGCGGACACCGATACGATGCCTGTGGGGCACACGGGCTGTTAGCACGTCGGCCCGTTACGCGCCGTGGCGCCCGAACGTGCGGCGGCGGCGCGAACGGCGGGCGGTGGGCGGCGGNGGATGGAAGCTCGAACGGCGGGCGGCGAGCGGCGGGCGGAGGCGCGGACGGCGGCGGCGGGCGATGGAGCAGGGCAGACGTGTGAGGGCGGCGGCACGGAGATGATTGCAGCGCGGTGTCTGACGGGCGCGGGGAACCCTAAGCCGTGGTGGACTTCCGGGTTGGCAGGCCGGAAGCTAATTAGCGGGCCGTACTTTGCTGAAATATTAATGGGCTGTGCCGGTCGCGTGCTTCACTGGCCGAAGTCTAATCGGACAGTGCCCGTGCCGCCTATCGAGCTGGCATCACGGCCCAGAACGGCCCGTTGCCCGTGCCGGGCCGGCCCGGACAAGAAATTCATCGGGCCATACCGTGCTTGGACCGGGCCAAAGAATCCATGCTTTGGGCCAGCCCCGAAGCACGACCCGTTCGGCCATCTCTAGGGGGAAGGGGCGCCGCTCGCAGACTGGAGTTCGGGAGGGTTCGGTGGGCTGTGCAGCGGAGACGAGAGAGCAACGAAAACGTCTTATTGGGCATTTGGGCCTTATGGGCTCGAAAAAGTTTACGAAGTGGCCTGCATAGAAACGGGCCTGGAAATCTTCTGGGCTGCGAGCATCTGGTCATGGATTGGATGTATCTGCATCCTCGGCCCATACGGCCCGGAAATGGATCTCGGATACTCTAGAATGCCTGGGACCCTACTGGACAGAGACAGACGAAGGCGAAAGAAGCTGATCTGGTAAGCAAACGAAGAATGGAATCATGGCGCGTTGAGAGAACTCCAGAGGATTCACCACTCATCAATGGCCACTGCTATAAATATGGCTCCTCGCACCTCCCAGCTGCTCCAAGAAGAACGAAGAACATAGTATCGCTCACAGCAGAATCACACTCCAGCATTCAACAAGCCCTCGCTCTCGCAGACACCCACAAAGCAAAGCTTCCCGAAGCCATGTCGCTGGTCAGGCGCAGCAGCGTGTTCGACCCCTTCTCCATGGACCTGTGGGACCCGTTCGACAACATGTTCCGGTCCATGATCCCGTCGTCTTCTGCCTCCGGCGACGACACGGCGGCCTTCGCGGCGGCGCGTGTGGACTGGAGGGAGACCCCCGAGGCGCACGTGTTCAAGGCGGACCTGCCCGGGGTGAAGAAGGAGGAGGTGAAGGTGGAGGTCGAGGACGGCGGCGTGCTGGTGATCAGCGGGCAGCGCAGCCGCGAGAAGGAGGACAAGGGCGACCGCTGGCACCGCGTCGAGCGCAGCAGCGGCCGGTTCGAGAGGAGGTTCCGCCTGCCGGAGGACGCCAAGGTGGACCACGTGAAGGCCGGGCTGGAGAACGGCGTGCTCACGGTCACCGTGCCCAAGGTTGAGGGCAAGAAGCCCGATGTCAAGGCCATCGAGATCTCCGGCTGAGCTCGCATGGCGCCTGTCTGGCCGTCGCGGCGTCCAGTCCGGGACGAGCCTTTTGTGAAGAGGTCAAACTAGTATGAAGCGTCGTAATAAATTGAGTTTCGTGACGCTCTGTTTGCTGTAGTTCGTGTTATGTACTGGACTGCTAATAAGGGTGTCGTATTAGGGTCTGCTACTACTATGGTTATGTAGATGTACTAAATCTGCTACTAATATGGTTATGTACTAAATAAAATCAAATGTGCTTTGTAATCTTTATCTACACGTAAATAGATGGTGTCAGTAAGTGTTGTACATTTACGCATTACCCCACCTCTTCCGGGCTCCCATGAAAGGTACCATTGCGTACGCTTACATTGGAAACAGAACGAATGCACAGCAACACACTGCCATAGGAGGCAGTACAGAATAAGCTCATAACCTCCGGGAGATGTTACGACACGCCAATAGCTATATACTAACGTTATGTGAATTATAAACTGCACCCTGTAGGAAATTAGGAATCAGAATAATACGCTGCTCATCCTCTATCAAAACTAGCATTTCAAAGTAACAGGTATACTTGACACAAAAACGCTTTCACCGTATGAAAGCCCTTGGCAGTTCAACTATTTTAGATAATAGGAACTCAAAACCAGGAATCACTCGGACATTTCTACAGCAGATTAACTAAACTGGATCACACATGAAAAGCTCCGGTGCCTGACGCTGTGATAAATCTCAGTTCCATGATCCTCGCTGCAAGGTCCAGTGGGCCTCTAGATCTTGTTGAATGCAACAATGTCACAGCTCTGAACGTATTCGTTGATGGGCTCTTCCGTGAGGTGCTCCTCAATTAGACTGTCTACAGACACGAGGTCGTCCACAATGGTCAGCATGATTGTCATCTTCTTGATACCATAACCAACAGGCACAAGCTTTGCTGCAATGGAAGCCAACGTTAACTTCGAGGTAAATAAATAGGATTGTGTTGCTCACTGAAAGAGAGATTCCTTACATGCTCCCCAAGTGAGACCTTCCATCTGGACACTGCGAACAGCTTCCTCCAGCTTCTTCATGTCAGTCTCATCATCCCATGGTTTCACATCAAGGAGGACAGAAGATTTGCCACCTATAAAATGTGTGTTAGTCAGCAGAAATATAAAAGCAAACACAAGAAGATCCAGGATAAAACATGTTAGGTTTGGTAAACTATATACACATTTCCAACAGAATGAAAGATATACATACTCTCTTTCTTCTTGGTTGAGGCCTTCGCAGCTGCACGCTCCCCTGCCGCCTTTTTGTCCTCCTCGGTCTCATCCCCAAAAAGATCTAAATCGTCATCATCGTCATCCTAAGATGAGGTCATATAAAGCACATTTCACAACAATGACTCAAAATCAAAATTGCAGATGAAGATTAAAAAACTAACAAATTCAATTAGTTGGGCTCACTACTATAAATTCCCGGCTTTTTTAAGTAGCAATCTTACAACAAGAACATACTTGGACAAATTAATTATCCAATATCATAAGTTGGTGGAAAGGTTTATGGTCACAATGCAAGAAACTAGATTATCTCATGTATAGAACATCGCAGACATAGTTGCTCTTTGATTTAAGCTGTAACAACCCGGAATTTTCAAATTAATCGAAGTGCCGAATTATCTCGAATTTCGTTCCGTTCAAATTCGAATTTCTCCTTTTAATTTTCTGCCGTCGAATTAATTGGGTCCGTGGGCTTTTGTTGGGCTGAAATTTCTTTCTTAAGCCTCAAGTTGATCCCCTCTCTAATATAAGTACCCCGCAATTTTATTCTCTCCCATCGGTTCCCATTTTCCTTTCCTCCTTTCCAAGCACCAGTAGAGGGTGGGAGCGGGCAGGTCGCTTGACGCGCGCGCTGTCCCTGCTCGCCGTCGCTGTTCCGCACCGATCCACTCCCGTCGTCTCCGTTCCGTGCGCGCCGTCCTCCATCGAGTGCGTCCCCGTTCGTCGTCGTCGTCGTCGTCCGTCTATGCTCCTCGCTCGGCTGTTCGTGCCGCTTCCGTCAGCCCGCTCCATCCGGGCCGTCTACGTCGCCGTTCTCCGTCCAACGCCAGCTTCTTCGTCCGATCCGTACGTGTCACCGTTCTCCGTCCAACGCCAGCTTCTTCGTTCGATCCGTACGGGGTGAGCTTCCTCGTCCGCGCGGCCGCTTGTTTCATACGGAGTGCCAACGTTTTGATCCTCGTGTCTCGCCCAGGGTGAATCCGTCCATCGCCGTTCTGCTTCGCACCCTCCCCAACCCGTCTCCAATCATATCCAACCCACGTCGTCTCCGATCCGACAGCTCGCGTCGTCCTCATCAAGCCCGTCTCCATTCTGTCGTCGTTCGTCTTCGTCTCGCTCGTCTTCGATCAATCGTCTCCGTCTTCATTCGCCTGCACTGCCTCCGTCGATCGATCTAGTCTGCGTCGTTTCGCTGTGCAGATCGAGCCTCGTCTGTTTCGTTCAACTTCGTTCGGCTTCACCTGATCGTCTTCCTCTTCACTCGATATGTGGTGAGAAATCAGAATCTCTTGTTTTTTTCCTCTTTAGTAGATCGATTAGTTGGTTAGCCGTGAGGGTGGTTGGAGTGAAGATCAAAACACCTCACGTGTTACTTTATTTATTCCTCATTCTCGGAATTGTTTTTGAATAGTAAATCTTCGGAGATTTTATGGAACTCTGTTTGGTCTCCAAAGATTCCCAAAATTGTTTCATTAAATCCGCCTCGTCGAGATCATCGTATAGTATTTTTCCGAGGATATTCGTGTAGAGTATTTTTCGGGAACCGTTTTGGTCACGTTTAGCCTACTAATTTAAATTTGAATTTAATTGTCGCGTACTTAGTGTCTCCCCCCTGTTCATGTTGTTGTTTAGCTGATGACCCCGAGGAAGAGTACTGTAAGCCTGCTCAGTTCGACGATCCGGATCCCGACTTTGATCCCGAGCTGCCAAGCAAGCTGCGTTCCTTGATCACTTTTGTACCTAGCATTTTAAACTGCATATTTTTTTTTTGAAACCATAATTTGCATGCCAACTACTTTAAAATATGCTAGCAACATTCTCGAGCCGTTCCTATTTATCGTTCCACCTATTATGAGCCCTATAATTGCTTTAGAATGATTATTTTACTTTATGCTTAGCCATGCTTAGTCGTATTTATTTTACTTCACACCTATCACTATAAAAATGAAATTTGTGTTAAATGATTTTGAACTGTGATTCAAATATGCGAGTTTTGTAAATAACTGTATAAAACTATTTAGCGAGGACAGACTTAAGTATGAGGAGCTGAGTGACTTTTGGAAAGTCCCTATGATCGTAACTGTGATGGGTACAACGAAAAGATCTGGGCTGGGATCTTTCCATGAGACTTGTTAGTTGTTGACGTTGAGGATGGAGAGCGCTTGCCCCGGCATATAAGGACCGGTTCGTCGTGTCACATGTCTCCAATGCTTTTCCATGTGCGCCACGTTACCCTGTATGAGTAGAGGCTTTATCTTGAAGCTTGCCGATCGAGATACCCCACCTGATCAGTGATAGCTTCTTCACAGCTCCAGAAACTGATTGCGTAGTCAATTGGATCCCTGTCTTAGAGGACGGGTAACGACGGTTAAAACTTGTGGACGGGTCTTATGTGTTCCCAATGGCACTTCTCGTAGGTTCAGGTGCATAAACTCTGCAAAGTTACACTCAATGCGCATTGCCGCGTCCCGAAGAGAGACACTGGCTGAGAGCTTCCACGATGATTGGTTTTGCTTTCTTCCCTCTATCTCTGTTTCTAAAATATTTTAGACTCTGTCCTTTGAACTGAGGTCGAGTGTGAAGATTACATCGGCATTTAAAATGAAACCACGTCCGAAATAACGGAGATCCCTGCGGGGCAAGATAATAAAATCTGACAGTTTAAAAATAAAACTCTCTTGCATCTTTAAAATAAAATAAAATGTTTTCAGAGGATATTCACAGCTTCGACTTTGACTTCATCTCTGACGGACCGTGAAGTCAGTTCCTACGCTTAAGCGTGCTTATGTTGAGGAGGTTCGCCGCTACTGTCATGATGATGCTTCCGTTATAGTTTTATGTGGATTTCTCGATAGTGATCGTTCTATTCTGAGATGATTCTGGCCTGCGTGCCGATGAACCCTTTTGGAGGATTACATTCTAATAAATTTGCATTGACTTGCTAATTTCTATTCTCGTTTCTTGTTTAATGTTTCTGTTATGGTTTCTTGATTGATCGTTTGTGATATCGTGCTTTCTAACCTCCTGAGATTGGCAAGATCACAAAAGATCAGGACTTATCGAAAGGTAAGAAAAACCCGGTCGTTACATAAGCTATGGCAGAACGAACGGCAAAATGTGAAAGGAAAAAATATTCTGCTATTTATGTTGAAAAGCTTACACCTGGTGCATAAATGAACAATCAGGCAGTGGATATGGTCAAAATGCATGGAACATTCATGGTACAGCGTACTAGGATATTTACTGTTAGATTTACATACTGAAGGAGGTGACATTCCAAGCAGTCAACAGAGCTCTAAACAAATGTAAACAGAAAGCATTTAAATCATTCAGATCGAATACAATTAACCAACTGGTACAACTTCCAGTGAACTCTATAGAGCTCAGAGCACCAGAACAAGTACACAATCGTTCAACCTAAGTATGTAAAAACAAGGTTGGACGCATAAGGAGCGATGCTTAAAAAATAGAGAGAGCATACCTTGGCAGCCTCAGCAGCAGGAGCAGCTGTAGCTGGAGACGATCCCGCTACTCCAGCGGCCTTACCCGGAAATCTGCAGCCACGGGTCACCTCTAAGTATCTCCACATAAACTGATATCGTTTCAATTTCCTAACTACATCTACATAACACGGACATAGAGAACAGACTGAAATCACACCTGGCAGCAAGGGCCGCGGAGACGGTCTCGTACCAGCGGGCAGCATTGGGAAACTCAGCACCCGGCTTCGACGGCACCGCCGCGAACACCTTGACATCGTCCTTGCTGATCACATCACTGCACAGAGCATCACAATAACACTGAGCACCCACGGCCTCCATCCCGAATCACAAGTTAAATTTTCCGAATTGAGGCAGAAACAGCAAGATCCCATACTGCAAGCGTCATCTACGGATCGCAACTCAACGCGAAAAAAGCAATCAAGCATGGAACACTGCCAATCAACAGATCCAATCAGTGTACTGTATGTAAGAGCGCGCAATCGGGGCTTACCCGGAGACGTAGGTCTTGCCGGCGAGGTGCGCCTCGAGGGCCTTGAGGCCATCCGCAGTGTGGAGATCGGAGAACGTCACGGCCATCGGATCTGGCGAGGGCGTGAGGAGCTGCGGTGATGGCGGCTAAAATCTCAAACCCTAGAGAAAGAGAGGAGCAAGACGGTTCTCGCGTATTTATATCTGGCGGCGCGGGGCGCTGCTGCAGACGCGCGCTAGCCGGGCACGGGCACCTGTGGGATGGGGCATCTACGGCGAGGATACTCCGAGGATACCATAGAAACCGTTCTGGCCGTAGGATCGGATCTTTGTCTGATGGACGGTTCGTGGAACTCCGGGGTCTGGGTGGGCGGGCATCGTCGGAGCTCGGAGATGGCGTCGCACTGGCTGAGTCGAGAGCGTCGACGGTGGACAGGAGGAGGAGAAGGGGGAGAAGCCGACAAGCTTGACGACCTTGCCGAAGCGCTGGAGGTCCAGCACGGAGGACCGGACGGCGTCGAGGCTCTTCCCGACCTCATCGATTCGACGATTCCGTTCGCGTGGAGCAGAGGTACCCCAACACCGGCCCGAAAAGCAGGTACAGCGCCAGCTCCATTGCCTTGCCGCGCAATTCGCCGGCGGCGAAAGCGACGGAATGATTTGTGGGGTGAAGCAGCGGTAGCTTAGTTTTTTTTTTTAATGCGAAGTTGAAAAAAGAGAGAGCGGAGGAACGGGAATGGGTTCACTGTTCACCGGTGTGTGCTTGACTGCTTTCTGGTTCGCGCACATTCGTCTCGTCCCGCCACAGGCCCACACCCCACTGGCAAAAGATAGAGAGGCTTCGGCTAATGGGCTCGTGAAATGCTGGGCCTAATATGACTTCTCGGCCGCATATGTGAGTTCTTACTGGGCTTGACCCACTTCCACTTGTCTCGCTGAAAAATCGCCGGACCGGTTCGACGTCTCCGAATCCGGGGGGCTCGAGAGGAGATTTCAGCGACCGGCGGTGAGCATGGCGGCGGGCGCTGGCCAGGCGGCGGCGGGGCTGGACGAGGCTCTTAAGCCCTTCCAGGAGAGAGCCTCCGAGGCCGAGGTTTGCGCCCTTCTCTTGTCACCTGTAGACCACCAGTGATTCCCGGCTTGTTCTGTTAGATTAGATTAGGCTGCCCAGAACTGTTATTAGTCTCATAGTTCATCTACTGTTCGTAGACTAGGCAGTGGTGCGTTGGGTTTAGCAGCAATTAGTTCTGTAGATGCCACGTTTTTCGGTTAAGGAATTAGAGGAATTTTGTAAATGGTTTGTCTGTTGGGCTTGCTTTGAGGCAAATTGATGCTGTGGATTTGTGAACAAATAGCCACCAAAGATGCTTTTTGTTTGGTGCTTCAGTATCTGATCAAATTGAGCATGGATTGGGATTCCAGTCCAGATATGTGAACCCAAACTAAGTATTTAACTATAGATGTGTACTACGGAGTAGTATTTGGACAAGGAACAATATCAAGAACCATGAAAATAAAATCTCAATCTGCTACAATCTACGCTAGAGATACTGGAACTCCAGCTATAGTGAAAATGTAATGTATCACAAATTTAGAAATTTCGGTTGCATCCAATGTGCTACCTACTGTCCACTGGCCATACTGCTAACAAAGTGCCTAAATGTAGTACCTGCCAGGCTACAATACCATAGATAATATGATCTTCTTTTGCTTATCTACCAGGATACTGCCAGCTGTGTTCTACTCCTACATAACTACTGGTTTATGTTGTTGTACTTTATAGGTTGCTGTCACTTGTGTTTCTTTCTAAAAAGTCATCGTGATATGTGGCATTGACCAAATGGCCAGCCACATGGAAGCCTATGCCGGTCTTACATGCTTCGTTGAGTGGCCACAAGCATCCTTAATTTGTACAGGTGGTTTCACGTCTTTTTTCCTTATTTTTAAGATCGTTTCATTTCATCTTGCAGACACGTTTGGCAAAGCTGGAAGCCTTGCTGTTCAGTGAAGGTAATTTTATATAGCTTTGGAATTCTAGATTTTCTTTATAAGAAAAGCGGCTAATTTCCTTCCCTACATGATTTATTAGATGCTTTGAGCAGTAGATCTGAGTCAAATTCCTCTGCCGTTAAAGATCTTCAGTCTAAATTGGATGTAGTTAGTGCAGAATGCCTGGCTGAAAAGGAAAAGGTAACCATGCTGCTTGAAATGGTCACCATCGCTCCACTGTTGTTTAGTATATAACCACGCCTTGTGTTGTTGAACCCTGTAGAACAAGAAGCTAATAATGGAGAACGAGAAGCTCCAGTACCGCATCACCCACCTTATCAGGGCAGTTAAAGAGGCGGAATCAAGATAAAAGCATGTCAAGACTGATTTAAAGCCTGACGTAGATGTATCTTGCCGTGCTGTGCCTTCAAACTATTCTTGAATTCAGCTTAAATCAAACTGCTGTTGCTGATTGGTCTGATAAAAACTGTATCGGGAATGATCAGAAAAACAATGTTTTACTGAATTATACGCTTGTGTAGGCCCCTGATTTTGAACCTGTTATATTCGCTGATGCAGAAAAATTCGGTTTAAAAGTGGAATGAGTGATGCTGTCTGACTTGACAGTTCCTGTGCAAACTTTTTCCCCCACTTTTTAAGTGTTTGGTGATCTGCTTAGCTGACTTTACACGTAGGTAAACAAAGGAGATGTCTTCAGGGGAAAAAATGGTTTCACTAAAAGTAGCAGATAAATGTCATGATTCCATCATGCTTCACGCTAGAGAGTAAGGGAGGGGGCAAAGGGTTGCCCCTTTACTTGTTTCTCACACTATGTGATTTCAATTTTATTTTCTTTTATCTGCACACATGTTTTCTGTACGCTGTAAAATAGTGTTTGGATCATGCAAGATAAATTAAGCAGTCAACAAGTATGTATATCAATCATCTGACCGTGTTTAATTCGTTCATCTCGATTGACTGACTACAGATGAAATCATCTCATATTATACATGATCTAAACATAGCCTACCTGTAACTATAACATCACACAAACCTTCATTCACAAATACTTAGGCCTCTTCAAAAATTTCATAAAAATCAATTTAATTTCGCAAAAAAAACATAGAGAACCCGTGTTCATGGAGGCCTTAACAATTTTTGGCAACCTTCCGCGACCGTACCAAAACAATTCCTGCAATTGCCCACACTCGCTGACAGGTGGGTTCAAAACTTCCGTCCCTACACGTCGCCGGCTCGCCGGTCACTGTACTCCCTACCGGCCGCGCGAGGCGCCCGTGACGAAAGAAAACGAGAGGACGTGGGCTTTTAAATGGCCTCGCCCCTAACTAATGGCACTTAAGCGGTTTACCGAAGCGCAAGCACGCGGCACTGCGGCAGTGATTCGGATCAGGGAGTGGCGTGGGGAGCGCGGCGCCGCGCGGATCGGGAGGCTAGGGCTTCCGGGAGGTTTTGGGCAGGCGGCGCGGTGCTGGCGGAGTGCTGTTTGTTGTTGCTCATGGGCAGGTCGTTCAGGGACTCGCTCAAGGTGCTCGAGGCCGACATCCAGCACGCCAACTCGCTGTGAGTGAGCTCGACCTTTGCTGCGGCATGCTATTTTCACTTTGGTCTCTGCTCATCTCCCTGCCAGGATATTGCCCATTAGCGTAATTTGACCTGTTCGTGCTGAGCTTGGCTACTCGGGGCATGTTAATGTTGTCGCTATAAATTTCCACTGGTTGCTAGGAGTATGTTGATTTGAGTGTGGAGTGGAATATGTTAGTAGAAATTAGATCACGGAATGTTGCAATTTGGAGCTGAGGTTCTTGTGTTGTGTTTTCTGATCAATCCTTGCTCCTGAGAATAACATGGTCACAAGTAAGTCTCTTTGGTTGGTTTGTTCCACTCATAATTGGTAAGGATGATCTGCTATTCTTGAATGACACCTTAAACAAAATTTCCCTTTTTTGTTTTCGTTTTGGTTCTTTTTGCAAATGTCACTTTACTTCAATGACACAATTAAGTAATAACACTATTGTTTTTGTGTAATTCTGCGTGAGTAATAACACTATCGTGGCTCGTCATCATTGCCGTCATGGATATCAATCTTCATTTGGTAGGTGTTATAGAAATATTGTCCCCAAATATGTTAGATGAAGTGAGCGCTAACATCTTATGGCTAACTAGCTGACAGCTGTTCATGCTTTGTTTCCAGCCCCTAACTTAATGAGCATTAGTTTGTCTGGCAAGGCATCATTTTTAGGCTCCCATAACCTGGTTAAGAGATTTCACAGACTGCTATTTCTGCCTATCAAGTAATTAAATGGTGATATTTTTTTGTAAAACAGCGCTACTGAATTTCGAAGGGAATATGATGGTGCCTGCATTCAAATGAGGATGTCATACTGCCCTGCTGCCCATTTTTTCCTTTTTCTGGTGCAGTGGACAGATTGCAGTCTGGCTGGTGCACTTGGGTTACTCAGGGTTCTAATTTATAAGGTTGACTGACACTCTTTTCCTAAACTGGTTTCTCTCTACTAATTTTTTTGTAATGGTTGAGTTGGGGTTTTGCTGTAACGCCACTATAATGTAATGTGCAGGTTTATGCTGATGGAACGACAACCATGTCTACTCATGAAAGGAAAGCAAGCATCAGCGAATTTTATGGTATAGTTCTTATGTTGGAAACTTCAGAAGCATATTTTCTTTGCACCGTTCTTTTTTTAGTTGCCTGTTCACTAGTTCTTTTTCTGGCAGCTGTGGTATTTCCTTCGCTGATGCAATTACATGAAGGAGTCAATGAAGTTGAGTATAGAAAGCAAAAGGCAATATGTACAGAGAGGTATAGAAGGCAAGCGGAGGATCAGAAGATGGTGATATCAGAGATTGACGATAACATAGAAGAGGAGTGTGGTATATGTATGGAAGTAAACAACAAAGTTGTTCTTCCAACATGTAGCCATGTTATGTGCATCAAATGCTACCGTGACTGGTATAAATTTCCGTTCTTATTTCTGCGATCTTCATGTATCAGAGTTATTGATTGAATCTACTGGCAGTTAACAACTGTGTATGATCAAGGTGAACGAATTTGAGAACATCTAGATGATATGCATTGACTTTGTTTGTTCTGAAGTTAGAGCATGACAACGTGTTTTCTGCTTTAATATGGATATATGTTTTCAGACTATTACACTAATAAAAACCAAAAGAAAACCATTGCAAATTCTACTGAAATTCAAAAAAACATATCTTGTGTGAAATTTTGCCATGCATGTGCATAGCAATTTATCTGGAACGGGGGATAAATTTTTTTTTTGTGCGTTTGAAATTATGTTTCACTTATTGTGTACTTTTGTTTGGGGCTGCGACTTTGGCATCGATTCATTTCAGAATAGAAAAAACAAGTTCCTGAGAGGGAAAGAAATGAAACGTGAGACATCAAACCTGAAATGAGGACCAGGATCAGGGTGATTTTATTTTGTGTGCGTTCTTAGTGGACAGTCTGATATCTGTCTGATTCATATGTTTATAAAATCAGTGATGTTCTTAGCGTGGTATGTTATTGTTGCAGGAGATCAAGATCTCAATCTTGTCCATTCTGCCGTGACAGCCTCAAGAGAGTGAACTCTGCTGACCTGTGGATATACACAGATAACAGGGATGTCGTCGACACAGCGATGGTCCGTCGGGAGAACCTGAGGCGACTCTTCATGTACATAGACAAGTTGCCAACCGTAATCCCAGAATCTATCTTAGATGTCTACGATTCCCATGTAAAGTGACGCTGGATTGATATCTGCTGATTCTTAGCGGGTGTGCTTCTGCTAGCTGCCAGGCCCCTCGCTGTCTGGTGCTAGCAGCTGTTCTAAGAGGCCCTGATCAGCTCACGCAATGTCCAAGATGCTAATTTATAGGAATATATGTAAGTGGAAATTGTATCAGGTTATGTCATGTGTGAGTTCAGCCTTTTCGTTGGGAGTTAGGGATGTTGGCGTTGTCAGTCTGTAAGTAATGGATCATTGAACTGGTGACCATCTGGAAGAGTGTGCAGCTTAGCAGCATGTCAGCGCCTAAGTGAAATGCCATATTTTTTCGCAAGCAAGACATGGTGGCCGTATGGGGCCGCTCGTCGATGCTCTCGTGTAAGTACATTCCTTGTTCAGGATAGACAGCAGTTGTAAATTGCAGGAGGGGGTCTCGTACACTCTCTGGTACCGTTGTACCGTGGATTGGAAATGGATGGATGTCCGTCTCGCCGCACGGCCGTCCTGCAGAGCTGTGGGTCTGTACTAGTACGTCCGAGTTGTTTTCCCGCTTGTAAATGTTGGTTGCGCTGTGTTCTTAATTCAATTACTCCATATCCTACAGTTTTGTAATATTTGCTTCTGTGTTCGATGAAGATTGAAGGCCTTCAAAATCAGGTTTTTTCAGTTACCGGGTTAATTACTTCTTCGGAAGACACTGCCAATTGGTAAAATCAGTTATGTGATTCTACAAGACTACAACTAAACGATGCTTTCGAAAAAAACGAACTCTGAATCCAACATAAAACGAACAGAGTATTGTACAATCCCAGCCAGATCAACCACATCTTGATGTTTGGGTCCATCTATGCAATCTTTTACGAGTAGCAGATACATCTAGTACATTTTTTCATGAATTGTGGGATTTTAATTCGAATTCCCCAAGCAAAGCGTCTGCGTTTGTTTTGTTTTTTTAGCGGCTTTTGGTTCCTTGAGAACGAGAGCTCAGTGGCACTGTGCCAGACGCAATGATCGGCGCTTTGAACAGAGCAACTTGGCGGGAAGCTCGAGAGAGATCGCGGGAGCACCGTACCACACGCCGCTGCTTTCGAACTGCCGGCAAACGGCTAGTGAAAAGCGATAAAAACATCCTGATATGGTGATTGGGAGATTGGTACTCCGTACTGGCATAATCGGACCTTCGCTTGTCCCCCCACGGCGACAGGCGATTAGATTGATTTTGCAGACAGGAAGCACATTCAACATATTTCCTGCCCTCTAGTGGAGTATATGGGCAGGGCTTAAGTCAGGACTGCTGAAGAAAAAAATGTCAATGCCATGTGAGATATGATTCCGTTAATTTCCGTGCATATGGTAGTTTTGCCTTACATGATGATTAGTAGAGTAGTTGGCAGCCGGTGAGTATTCAGCAGGCTTTGAAAATACTCTCTCCGTTTTTTAATTGATGCCGCCGTTAATTTTTAATATATCAGTTGTTTTGTTCAATCTTTCGATAAAAATCATGCTATTTCATTTTACTTTGAGGTTTTAGCATCCAACGCTGGAAACAAACAAGTCTTTCAAATGACCCTGCTGTCGTTCTTTAATTCAGTCACCCGTAGCTAGCTTCCTCTCCGCCTACTTGTGCACTGAGGCTATGATTAATAGGGGCAACAGTGGACGTTGAGGCTGAAACTCGCATCGTTCAGCGAGAACGTCAGGTATTTTGAGAAAAAACTGACCGCCCATAACGTCAACTAATTTGAAAACGAGAGAGTATATTTTATTATAATTTAATTTATTATTAGAGTAGTTGAATTGTAACTTAAAATTTTACATATTTAAATTAATCTTTTGAATAAAACAAATGGTCAAAATTAAGTTTAAAAGTTAATGATGACATTAATTTAAAAACGAAGAGAGTAAGAACCTAGCAACAAAGATGGATATACTGACATAAAAGCGTTACAATAACAGTACCGTAGCCGCCGGATGAAAAGTGAAGAATGGAGAATCACATAATGAGAAGCGTGGAAAGTGGGCTCCGTTCATTGATATTTTATCCACTCATGTAGGATGTTGTTCACCCATAACGGCAAAATCATGAGAATTGTTCGATATCACGATGATAATCTTAAGTTTGCATTTCATATCATGTCTTAATCTAAAAGTGTTATGAGCAGGGTTAACAAAACCAATACTAACCGCTCTGTTTTCAAAAAAAACCCTGTTTCACTGAACAGTCGATTTTCGTTTAAAACCGATCCGATCACTATAGCAAAAATAATAAAACGTTCAACTTTTTTGAGTAGCCAATTGGTTTTTTGCACTGTTGACAACCGGCTGATTCATGATTTTGGAACCTTAGGTTACAAGGCTGACGCCATTTCCATTTCAAATCAAACGAGAGAAGCAGTGCGTTGAGCCAAAGTCCACTCATTTTCCCTCCCAAAACCCCAGTGCTCCGTCGCCGTTCCATTTCTGTCTGAGACCCAAAACGGCCGCTCGAGTAGGCAGCCCGTCCGAGACAGTATAAACACGCCACTCCCCTTCCTCCCCTCTACCTCTCACCTTCCCCTTCCACATCGAGCCGTCCCAAAATTCCCAACGCCGCGAGGCCCAATTGCGCGCCGATCCCGCCGGGAACCAGTCCCCCTCGCTCGATCCGCCGTCGCGGCGGCCTCCCCGCGCCTCAAACCCTAGGAATTCCGCGCGGGGTTCCTCCCGGGATGGAAGCGCTGGTGGGGCGCGCCGTGAGGAAGGCGTTCCCGGGCTTCGGGGTCTTCTCTGGCGTCGTCGAGTCCTACGACGCCGACGCGGGCTACTTCCGCGTGCTCTACGAGGACGGCGACTCGGAGGAGGTCGACGCCGACGAGATGGCCGAGATTCTCGACGGCGGGCCCGCCATGCCGCCCGTGCCGCGGATGCCGCCGGGGGAGGCCGCCGCGCGCCGCCCGAAGAAGCGGCG
>BCLG01004064.1:0-41923 GCA_001602295.1 Zoysia matrella
ACACCACGAACGCCGCCGGCAGGGCGACCGCGCGCGACCCGGGACCAACGCCCAGGCACCGGCGCGACCACGCGGCCAGCGCGCGCGCGTACGAGCGCTGCGCTGATAGCCAGGAGTCCAGGGCTCCCCGCCAGGCGCGGATCTCGCACTCCAGAGCGACCGCGGCTGGAGGAGGCGTCGTTGCCTCAGGTGGACCGAGGGAGATGGCGGTGGCGGCGGAGGGGTGGTGCTGGTGGAAGAGGAGCTTCGCGTCCTCGATGGTGCTTTTCTGAGCTTTGTGCCGTTCAGCCATGGCGTGCCACATCCGTGAAAGCCTGCGCAGTACAAGAACAGTTCCATCATTCAAGAATGCAGACATAAATAATTATTTGTTAATCTCAGTTCTTTATTTTTGTGCTGCATTTTCGAATTGAAAAACACAACTCTTGATAGTGTTTACACAATTTGTTAAATTGCTATTGTCATAAAGGTTACCAGCTGTGAAGTGATGAATTCATATACCTGATTGAACAGAATTCGATAAAAAAAAGTTCAGAACTTTTGTTGCCTGTGCTCGTGCTTCTGTTTAAATACGTTTTTGTTGCAGGAACTCATTCATACGTGATCAGTTTTGAACACTTTCTCCCACTTAATTAGTTAGTAGATGGGCTGGTCAAGGAATTAGGCTATTTCACATTTCTAACAAGCGCCTCATCTGATTGTCACCATTACGTCCATTAGGTATTGACCTTATATTTGCTTGAGACTTTAGTGTCATCACTAGAAATTCCAAGTATCTAAATTTAGGCGCTCCTAGTGGCTGCTATTTACTTGTTCCCTGTTTATCCAACCATGGAGTCTTTTAATAATTAGCAGTTGTTACTAAATCCTAACTTGACCGGTTTGCTATATGGAATTGCTCTGTGGTAATCTAAATGTATAGAAACATCTCATTGTTCTGGATCCCTAATAAACAGAAACGTACCCTTGGATCATATCAAGAAGCTGTGGGTGCAGCTCCTCGTCTCTTAAAACTTCGATCCTCCTTGATATGGACTGAACTGTATGTATTGATACCTTCAACCGGGTACATAGGCTTCTCAATGCTGCACGAGTTTTATCAACAGACGAAGGTTCCTCGCCTTTCACATCCTGGTTCCTCAAATATGTCAACCGCTTCTCATATTCAATCCTTAATCGCTCACCCGCCTACAAGTCACAGAGGCAGTCAAGACTTTACCTTTTAATTAATGTAGTGGTGTTAGTTCCTAGATGAAATCATACCTTTACTTCTTTGTATAATTTCTTCTCCCATGTATACAATCTATCTAAGGTAGAATGATGACTTCCAGACATTGAACTACAAGATTCTTCAGAGTAGCAGCTGCTTGTATCGTTATCATAAAGATCCTCTATTGAACTAGAGGGAGCAAGAAGGGACCGGGAAGATGATGACCGGTATGACGCCGAGCGCAAAAGTGCAACTGGGTTTAATATCCTTGCTGCATCATGTAATTCAAGTAAGTTCAATGGGCATAAAAAATGTGAAATATTTTAAGTAGCTTCAGTTTTGGTTCGTAAAAGAGGTACCAGAAAGATCATTTGAGGTTGAGTATTGAGCTCTACTTGCCTCCAACAACCCTGAGACTTCCCGAGCAGCATCACATATTCCCAAGAACTGACTGTCAATATCCTTCATGGCCTCGATCAGACTCGCTGGCCTTCGGTTCAAATATACTGTGAAACCAGGAGTTTCCTTTGCATTTGCTACTTTGTTTCTCATAAGTTCTTTCTTATGAGCCTTTATTTCAAGTTCTACTGTCCTGCGAGGTTCTGGTGCTGCAGTGCACTGAACACCTTTGGAGTCGAATGCCTTAGTTTCTTTCTTGGCATTATTCACAGGGCAGGCACCTTCATTAGAAGACATGCATATATCATCTGAATGCTCACATTCCTCATCTTCATCCTCATCTTCATCTTCAACATCGTCCTCATCATCATGCACTTCATTTTCCTCTTTCTTGTGTATTTGTACATGTTCTTGACACTCATCATCTTCCTCTTCAAGTTCTGGGATTCCTTCCTCCTCTCTTACTTGCTGTAACCTTGCCAACTCATCATCAGTTACAACATTGTTATAGCTACTCTGATGGCGAGGATACGCATAGCTGTCCAGCGATGAGAAAGGGTTCCAGAAGTCCCATTGTGACGGTTCCTGATCCTGAGGTGACGGAGGTGGGTAGTTTGGCCTGTCATAAGACGCATAATAAGAAGTCCTTGTTGGTTCCTGTGGTGATGGAGGTGGATAACTTGTCCTGTCATAAGGAGCATAATAAGAAGCTCTTGCAGGCTCCTGGGGTGATTGCGATGGATAATGTGGCCTGTCATATGGTGCATAGTAAGAAGTCCTCAATGGCTCCTGGGATGATGTAGGTGCATAGCTTGTCCGATCATAAGGCATGTCATAAGAAAAAATCCTTACTGGTTCCTGCACTGGTGGAGGTGGATAATTTCCCCTGTCATAAGGTGGACGGTACGAAGCTGATTGAAAACGTTCGATGCCACTGTAGTTGTCCATGGGATAATGTGATTCGACACGGACTGTTTCCACTAGTCGTGGGCGTTCCTCAACTGAAACTGATGGGTTTGGTCCTGACCTCAAGTACTTTGCAACATGAATAGTTCTCTTCTCATATGAACTATAAGGAAGGCCAAGCATCTCTGGCTTCTGTTGCTTGACAGGAGAGATGAAAGGATCAAAGATAAGCTCAAGGTGATCATCTCCAGCAACGAACCGCTGGAGAGCCATCGAAACACGCTTCAAGGATTCAATGTAGGCAATGTGAGATGATGCAAAGTGGTTGCGCTGCTCCAGTGCCTGCTTGATGAAGTCTCTCCTGTCCCGGCACATCTTGACAGCCTCCTCATCTTCTAACCTTGAAGCAGCGCATCCCATCTCTCCACCGCCTTGGTTTCAGGAATCTATCATGCTTGGGGCAAAGCTGCTGAAGCTGAATATGCCAAAGAAAAATGATGAGTTTCAGCTTCAGATAACCAGGCACAACTTTTCATCTGTCACTGCAGATCTTACCTAGTAACACTGTAGAAGGATCGGTTTGTGGTGGCAAGTACACCGCTGCTGAAACTGAAGAGCCAGAAGGTGAACTGAACTTGAACTAGCCCTACAATTCGGCAAGTTTCAGAGAGTTAAAGACAGAAACAACAGTAATGTTCCCCTAAAATTGTAAAAAATCATCCTTTCTTTTCAACAGGGAACTCAAGCATAGGCTATAGTTTTTGAAATCAAGTCGGCCATCTACCTCACTACCTATCAACCCCTGAAATTATGCTCCTCTGCAAATGAAATGCTCCACTGCAAACAACAAACGACACATCTGTTCGGTAGCAACCTTACTCTTTCTCCTGAACGAGAACTAAGGAAGCACGAAAGCAAAGAATGAAATCCTTGGCCCAGCAACAAAATTGAAGGGGCCTACTTTATATGCTATATTTGCGAAATGATGGTCGCAGTGACCGGACTCGACAGCCAAAATAAATTCGATACAGTGTACTGTGGGGTTGGAGAGTGAGGACACTCAGGACAGTGCCTCGAAAACCAAGGGGTGCTTAATGAAATGCAATTCCAAACAACATTCTTCTTCCTGGAAGATTAGTACTAGTACTACAAATAAAGTCACCCTTTAATTGCAACCCGGGACGAGGGATCAGCTGGTTCAGCTGCTGAACAATCCATGCAGTATTACAGTAAAAATAGAACACCGCAGTAAAAACTGATGGAACCGGATAGACCACTCGTTTTCAGGTGTTCAGGCAGCAAGTAGAAACCGTGCATCCATACAAAAGAAAAGTTAAAGAAAAGCGGTTACCCCTCGCCACTTGATAATGCCTTTGTATTTTTGCACATTCGTCAGGTTAAAGAAAAGTTCTTGGCAGCGCAGGAAGCCAGGAATGAAGAGACGTGAAACTGCTAGTATACATGAGAGGAATCCAATGTTCAGTCTTTTCTTGTTTGCGATGGAGTGGAATGGTAATCTCCACAAAAACTGATTTTGTGACCGAAGTGAAAATATGGACAGATCAAGGGAAGCGTTCGGTGTGCGCCGACTGCCAAGATGTGAATTTATACTCCGTAGCTAACAGTAACAGTGAAACCATGAACCCAGCTACAACAGTCGGTAGTATGGAAATCAGCTAAGTTCTCACGCTCAAACTTTATAAAACTGAAGGCCTCTTTTGGATTGAAGAAAAAATTTCCTATTCCTGCGTTTTTTTTTTGTGAAATTAAACTAATTCCTGTGAAATTTCTACGTAATTCTTGTAAAATCATGCGTTCCAAAGGAGCCCGAAATCTTGGACCAGACATTGAAAACAGAGGCGTATACAGTCCTGAGACCTTCGACAAACAGGCAACAGAAATGGAGGGTAACAAAGACGAACGAAAACAAAAACAGACTCCGCTGCGGAAAGAACCAGGAGCAATTCTCCTCTCCCCACATCAAAGATCGATAATATGGCAACAACAACAAGAAAAAAAAAAAGATGAAATGAACAGGACAGAACAAATCATTCTGATTTCTGAAGTGCGGAGGACGCAAAGGCGCCGAGCGGAAGAACAAACATATGGAGTGAGTGAGTGAGGGAAGGACGGAGGCCGAGGCCGCGGGGGCGTACCAAGAAACCAGCGACGACGACGACATAGATGTTCTTGAAGCGCTAAAAAGCAGTCGCGAAACTCTCTAAAGATTGGAGAGGGCAGCTCAACAAGAACCCTCCATCCCTTCTTTCTCTCTCACCCTCTCTACTTTGGCCCCACAAAACTCTCGCACATCCAACGGCATCAATTCCCGACGGTAATAAACAAAACGAAAGCGGATAAGGGGGCTCGATGCGAGACACATTTGCATTCGTAGAATAAGATCGGAGACGGATGTACCTGAGACCACCTTCTCTTTCCCGGGAGGCTGGCTGGTTGCGCCTTGCGCGTGGGAAGTGTGACTGTGTGAACAAGAACGGGTAGGGGAAGGAGGAGGAGACTGGCTGCACAGGGAGGAGAGAGAGAGAGAGAGAGAGAGAGAGAGGCAGGCTACGCTACAACGGTCAAAAGGCTTCTTCGAGGAGGAAAAATCACCGGGGAGGTGAGAGGAGAGGGAGGATGCGAGGAGAGAGAGAGAGTGAGAAAAAGCGGAAAAGAGGCCGTCGCCAGTGAAGTCAGTCAGTGTGTGTGGTAGGATGTGCTGAACTCAATTCGGGTGTGTGTGACCCTACATTTGCTCGCTCACGCATTCAATTCCTCGCCGTTTTTCCGAAATGGATCCCTGCGCGTTGCTCGCTCGTTTTCCGGTGAATTTTCTAAACGCTGCGAAATCGGTAGGCATCCACGGCCGTCGGTGCTCAGTGAGTTCTCACTTAAAAAAATTTGAATCTAGGTAACGTGGCAAAATAGCAAACCAAGCTATTTTATCGGTAAAACTGACCGGATGATTTCAAAAACCGGTGTTGTCCAGTTTTGTGAATTCAGCGTTCATTATAAATCAATTCTCTTTTTGCTATGTTGGTAATCTCTTCGTCTTAATTTAGCTGTCGTTTAGACCCGACCACGGAAATTACGTTAGGCTATTCATTCAAAGATAAGGTGAGGTGTGGCCGTGACAACGAGGCTTGGCCCGTTGCGAGGAACTCGCAAAGGTTTTTCGGAAACCTGCATTTTCATCACCGAAATGAAATGCCAAATACATGCCATTTGTACCAACCGGATGGAGCAGGGCAAACCTTACACGACACGAAGCTCCATATCTATCCATCACTCATCCAACGTCTTTTTTTTTCCAATTTCGTTTTCCGATTTGATTAGCGAGTCAGTCAGTTAAGCGGCGTGGCCGTCATGCACGCAGCCGCTACCGCGTCAGACGCTTCGCACGCATCTCGTTGCACACTTCCACCCTAGGAGAAGAAGATCGAGGAGACAAGTCAGTTGCACCAGGAAACGCTTTCGAGCTGCATGAAAACAGCAAAACGGTTTGCGTCCGGACTCCGGAGAAGAATGTGATCGGCGATCGATCAAACGAACTATCAATCCCTCGCTGCACCTTGCAGCTGACTGCCGCCATGGCTTGAAGCTTCTGGTGACGGGGCCCACGAGTTTGGGTTTAGCCGAGCTTGAAGAACGCTGCTAGCTAGGGCCTCGATCGAAAAGGGTTAAGCGGAATCGATGCTCCTCGATCTTTTGAGGTATTGCGCATGCAATTCAGCCGAAGGTTCGTCGTCAGATGCCTGCATGCCTCTCGCTGCATTGAATCTTTTTGATCTTTTTTTCGGTACATAGATGAGCAACGTGTCTACAGTACATATTATGTCAGTGAACATAAATAATTAAATGTAAATACGATGGAATACCTTTAGTTTGTTGTTGTATGACTAAATTTTTTATTATGATCCCCAATACAAATATGCAATCTGAATTTACTGTTGCCCCAATAAAAAAGTTCCACGGGATTCGCTATTAATCTTTAGGCCTACTATAGTACTGGTAGCAAGTATAAAGTGCAAGCGTATTTGGAGCACGTACAACCAAGTAGTACTAGCCCTGCTCTACGTCGAACTATACTACTATGTGCTACAAAGGTCGCAGCTCTACGAATTTTGACGAGGAACCGGAGTGCACTTTCAAAGCTGTCTGAAAACGACCTCGTGTATGGCCGGCGAGGAGCATGCATGGGAATTTTCAAAAGGATAAAGCGACACTGTTCTTAGCCTGCCTGCCTCGATCCTCTAGTCCTGTCCTCTCCTCTCCTCTCCTCTCCTCTCGCTTCAAAGAGACGAAAAAAAGCGAAAGAGATTCGCTCCAGCGTTCACGTTCCTGATTATTTTTAGGCCACGCCTTTATCTTGAAGCTTAGCACGCCCATTAATTTGAAATAGGCATACTCCATCCTTGCACCCCCGGTTGAAACCTTTCATCAACTTTTCAGCCCTCTTTCGACAGATAGTGATTTGATAGGAATTTTAGTAGTTTATTTTCCTACCCCTTTTAATTCGTTGGCATTCACAGTCTAATCATTTTATTCACTAAAGGCTTTTTGAAACGCAGAATTTTCGTAAGAATTGTTAAAAAAAATTTCACAGAAATCAATTTAATTTTATAAAAAAACACAGAAATAAAAAAAAATTTGCTTCAATCAAAAGAGGCCTGAATTGTTATCAGGGCCTTTCCTTTTCTCTTCACCGAGCTAGTGTCACTCGACTCTGGCAGAAAACCATAGCACTCTACTAAAGTACTAAGCAGTCGAGCACCTGAATTTTTCAAACACAGATTGACGACCAGGTCTGTCAATAATCCAACAAACCTTTTGTCTCAACTTCTGAAACAAGGGAAAGACAGCAGAAAGGACGACGAACGCAGATTGATCAAGCTACTGCACATGTTAACACAAGACAAACGATGTCTTTCCATTATTCCATAGGTCAAGCACTAAGCCCCATTTTAATCAATCCTTGCGCCCATCACCTTCTCCAGACTCCAGACAGAACAAAGGCAGATCTCCTACAACTTGAGGTGTGCTTGGTTTGTCTGCTTTTGGTTTTTGATTTTTGTAAAAGTTAAAAGCTTAACAAAGAGGTGAATTAAAAAAGCAATTTTCTTCAAAGTATAAAAGTAAAAGCAGATTTGGACTTGTTTTTACCGGTTATGGGCACCGATTTATATATATTATAATTATATAATTATAAATATATTACATAATTGTAATTATATAATTATAATTATAATTTATCACATAATTAATTATATTATGTAATATAATTATAATTATGTAATATAATTATAATTATGTTATACTTATACATATAATTATATAATTATAATATTAGGATATCTTATATTATAATTACATAATTATAATATATATTATATATATTATAATTATATATAAAGTGAACAGTATAATATTTTATGATCAATTTATATATAAATTATCTTGCAGTTTCACAACTTCACAGCTACTTTCAGCTAAACGACTTTCAGCTTTCTTACAGTTTATATTTTACAGCTATTTTTTCACAGCTCACAGCTACTTTAACACAGCCTTGTTCTTCATCCATGCCGGCCAGGCCTGCAGAGAGCCATACTGTCAAAGGGGGTTTGACAGTGGTAAACCATGCCAAGCACAACACGCCATGTACGAACTACTCCTAGTAGTACTGTGCGAGGAGTGATTTTTCAATGTCCAATTGGTCAGAAGAAGACAGGGATGATTGGTAAGCATGGCTCATTTTTGTCTTAGTTTATTAGTACTGCTGCTAGTACTATTGAGTACTACTCGTAGTAGATCCACAGTACAGACAGGGGCTAACCTTAATCAACTGCCCAGCCCGTAGGACGCAGCGAGAATCTTAACTTGCTCTTTCCATCAATACCACTTGGGGCCACCACCCAGGGGAGAAAAGGTGGAGGCCAGTGGCACTGTGATACTCGTACTCCGTGGGAATGAAGTAAAAACCAGCAGCCATGGACTGACTGAACAAATGGATGGTCAGGTTACTCATCCAGTAAGGCGTTGAACTTGAACTGCTCTGTCTTTTCTTTTAACAACACTTTTCTTTTAAATATGAATACTGTACTGCTAGTAGGAGTATCTCTCAGTGAAGTGTTGGCTACAGTTTTGTTTTTGTATCTGTATCAGTTGGTTCAGTTGGATTGTACTATGTGTGTAGACGGACTGCAAGGAAAGCTGGTATGGATATTTTTTTTAGTGTGTTTGGTAGAGCTTGTTTTAATCAGTTTATATTATTGTTAATACATCATAAATATAATAAAAATACTGTTTATATAAATTGTTTTCACTCGAGTCGAACAAATTATATTTTTGAAGTTTTTCAAACTTACGACACTGTAGCTACAATACTTGTGCATTTGCGCTGTCTGCAACCTGCTCCCATTGGAGGACTGATGTGAGTGAAACTGAAATCTCGTGCTGGTACTGTAGAATGCAAATGCCAATTCAAGTTCATATGACTGCACGCAGCTCTCTCGCTCGATCGCACTGCAAAAGCGTCCAAAGCTCGTCGTACGGATCAAGGTCCCCCACGCAAGGTATTTTAATGGGTTGCTGTTGCTTGATCTGCATCGATGTGTATCTGTAGACATTTCTTCGACTGGCTTTTCCCCCATGGATGCAAACAAAGAACATGACCAACCTAACTACCCATCTTAAACCGCATCACCTACTCTACCTGCATTTCTTTTCGCTCAAAGAAAAATGAGCGAATGAAAAGGCTCTGATTTTGGTAAATAAACAAGAACTTAAGGTACTCCAGCCTCTTACTCCTAGATCAATAGGGTTCGTTGCTCGTATAACTGAGCCTAACTTGTATAGAGTGAGTCAGGCTCATTATAAATAAGCTGATCACATATAGCATAGTTTATTTAGTTAGTTACATATAACGAGACGAGACAGACTAAAAAGAGATGATATTTAATTGGCTGTATAAGTTTAAACTGAAGAGAATAAAAATAGATAAAGTAAATTATTTTAATATTTTATTTGCGTAATCACATTCTAATAACATCTATTTTAACTTTATAAATCTTAACCTACTTTAATATTTACTAATATACTTTAAAATAAATTATTTATTTATTAATATTATAATTAACCAGACTCTCGCGAGCCTGGGCCAGCAAAAACGCATTTCTCCGACGTTGCTTGGCAGCCAGGCCAAGGGGCGCTGGTTGCATGAGGCGAGCCAGGCCCTGGGGAGGGTGCAAGCATCCAATCAGTGGCAGGTTGCATGCGGTGGCCCAGGCTGATGCGGACGCAGGCATCCAACCACGCCTAGGAGTATCAGTATCTGCATCGAAGCTTGCTGTTTTTACCTTCATCACGTGCCACAGAAGCTACTACCTCCGTCAATGTAAGCATTTTAAGAAGTTTATATTTTTAAGGATTCGTTGAGTATGAACGTAATAAATAAAAGATGGTTGGATGAGTGAGAAGATTTTGTATGTGTTAAAAATAAAAGTACAATATTCTTTTTATTTTATTCTTATTTTGTATTAAAAAATATACAAATCGAGGGAGGAAGTATACTTCTATTCACTCCCTCCTGCATCTAATTGGTGTCGTGCGCGCATGGTCGTGCGTGATGAATGGCAAGAAACCTCTGCGTCTGCCTTGCTGGCCATGACCGATGTAATAGTAGCAAGCGGGGCGTTCGGCCAAGGAATCTGAAATTTCAGGGAGGTCGTTGGCAGATGCTACTCTATCGCCATCAGCATCTTGTGGATATCGAGATGTGAGAGGACGAGAAAAGTCCATTCCGAATCTGTACGGAAACAATAGCCTGTACTAAACTCCTAGCTTATTTCTATCTTTTGTTTACAGACGTTTTTTGACCAATAATTTTTATATAAATATAAAAATTTAATATTTGTACTTTTAAATTTTTTAAAAAAATATTTTTATAAAATATATAATTTATATTATTAAAAATATTTAAATTTATCAAATCAATTATCAAAGTTATAGTCAACGAAACTTAAAAATAGATTTTTATTGAGACACAGAGTGTATTTTTTTTTAAGTAAATGAATTTTAATTTGGAATAAGTACTTTACCGTGACAAAATTATAAGAACCTCAAACAGACCAAGGTCCTGAAATGTCAGTACCGAAAGTTTTGGAACTTTGCCTATGCAAATACTCCTACTAACCAACTCTGCATCTGAAAATGCTGCCAATGGTTTGCTCATCTACTGTGTCATGATAAAATCTCACTTAACAGCATGTAGTACTCCACTATTTTGAGAAACTGCAGTAGTACTATACTTTTCTTGTCTTGCAGAGAGAAGTAAACGGAGTGCTACACGGGCAGTAACAGGGGGCTAATTCTGCGAACGTGGACCACGGCTCGCAAGCGGAAGTGAAATCTGCACAGTGCAGCGTGTTTATGACAACATAAATGGCAGGATCACAGTGAATGATCAGTTTGCCCACACACACGCCCACAGCCGCATTCATGACCCCTTCTCTCCCTCTCCCCAGGCATTGATTGCCATGGCAGCAGGAATTTAGTGGCGGCCATTTGCTCTGCTCATGGACTCTGGCGGATGCAGATGCTGAATTGCTGATCGTCTGATCGATGCACCGCAACATCGGACGTCACATCACTCGCAATCAAGATGGCCCGCCGGTCAATGACCGAGAAGCTTGCGTCGAGAGAAGTCATCAGCTTCTGCAAGATGCGGAGCTACTGCCACTGCATCTTGAAGCTCATGTCTAGCTTGGTCTTCTTCACTGGGAGTCTGGGATGCCAATGCCATGTCCAGGAAGATGGTGCTAATGGCAAGGGACACGAAGCCATGGCAATCTCTAGTACTTCTGCGATTTTTGCTGTTTGCAAAGCCTCCGTCCGGATAGGGGACACTTGTGCCATGCACAAGCTAAAGCTTTCGCCGAGCCTGCGTGCTCTGAAAGGAAGGCTCGAGTCGACATGGCATGGCCAGGCTACCATGGCAGCGAGGAGCTTCGTCTAAAGCCGCATGATGGCTGTCAGCTCGCACGCTCGTACGAGCTGCATGTACGATCCGTCCTCGACGGACGCAAAGCGCATCGGATCTGCATGCGCCGCAATCATCAGTCAGTGCAGGCGATGGACGCTACGAGCAACTGCTTAAGGGTTTGTTCCGCTAACCAGGAATTGAGAAAGAATGGAGTGAAATAGGGAGGATTAAATTCTGATCTAGCTTGTATGGGAATGATCTCTCTTCAATCCAGGTCATTCCAACATTGGACCAGGAATAACCGAACAGCTCAGCTCATAAGTAGGAGTAAAATTTTTCTTCAGAGACGGGACGACTTGCAGCTGTTAAATGAGCTTATGAGCGTGAAGCCTGCTTGCAGAGTGCACAGCTAAACGCAGCACTCTGCATCGAAGGTGGACTTGCAGCTGTTGCAGTTGCCAAGAGTGATGGTCTGTTGGGCACAGGTTCGTTCAGAAAACTGGAAACCGGACTTGTTCCAGCGACGACGACCAGCCAAGGATGGACTGGAGACACAGTTTCGCAGCAGCTGCCGACACGGAGGGAGCGATGAGTCCCATTGATCGCTGAACGCAGAACAGCATAACAGGGTAGGCTTCGGCATGGATCTTCTGTTAGGTTTAATAAGTTTCAGTATAGACAACTGAACCTAAAAAGAGGCATGTACACATACCATTAGCTAGGCAAATGGTACGGGCTCATCTCATTCAAGGAGCAGCCACGCTACTACTAATAAAGGTGCCATCCTCGCATGGCAATGGCATGCGTCAACAGGGAAAGAGGATGGGCGATCCGTCGCGGCGCAGCCGGTTCTCGGAGAGGTCGAGCTTGCTCATCTTCTCCTCGCACCACAGCAGCTGCTCCTTGCTGAGCTTCGCCATCTGCAGGACCCGCGACACAACCTTGATGTCGATCAGGGCGAACAGCAGCTGGACCTCCTCCATTGTGGCCGGCCAGGTCTTGTTCTTCAACGCTTTCTTCTTCTTGAACAGCTCCTTCACTCTCGTCTCCTTCTGCAAGTTTTCAATATTTGCATTAGGAGGATTCAAGAAAAAGTATTATGCAGACATGTAAAGCCTATCATTGACGAAGTGACTGTAAACTCATATATCGAACGGCATGGAAATTCAGCTACCAAGTGGACAACATCAGATCTTGGATCAATGCATTTTATATCAATCATATCAGTGTGTTTTATTATATCATCTAAAAATACCTTATCAAGAGAGGACTGAACTTGTTGAATTGAACTTCCAGTCTGACCATGAACAAATGCACTACTCTTTTTCTTATCCTTCTTCAGGAACAGACGGAAAGTTAGGATAGATTCCTCTATTAATTTGATGAGATCAGATGCGAAAATCGATGGTTCCGCCTCATCTTCGGTGTTTTCTTTCTTATCTGCAACTGTATTGAGAGTAGAAATTAGAAGCAAGATGACGCATCAAACACATGTACGGAATAAGTCGATCAAGTACTATGCAATTAAACAGCAGTCTGCTGAATTTTAGTTCCCCAAAAAAATCACCATCATGCCAATACAAAAATTCCATGCATAAGTGTATAGAAGTGAAAGTTTACAAATAGAAGGGAAACAACAAGGTATACTGAGCTATCGTGCTCAATACTGATTGCCTTATTGTAGAAAATAGCACAATCTGATGCAGGAATTTTGCTACAGGATCTAGCGTACTCCCTCCGTCAAAATTTAGTTGTTGTCCATTTCCACAATATTTCGGACAGTAACATTAACCTCTTTTAAGCCACAATCAACCATGTGACACTTCTAGAAAGCACATCTTTGTCATGCATAGAATTAGCTAAACTTAAATGCCAGCAAACATCAATAACTGATGTAAGCATGCAAGAGTAACCATCCATACATTTCAAAATGATGTTGATGCTAATAGAAACAAATCTAAGCAATTTGAAGCGGCATTAGACCTGGAAGTGCTAGGCATTTGCTCAACCAACCAACAGCAAAGTGCACTAACATATTATAAAATTATTTGTTGCATGAATTGTGTTAAGGCTAAAAATGCACCAACTACAATCTACATGAGAACTTGGGAGAAAATTCTAAGGTCCACAAAAACAAATTGCACTGGCCACATTATATGTTTTATTTACCTCAAAAGTCAAATATGAAATAACTATAGGCCGACGAACCTTACCTTGGAAAGTAGGGACCTGAAGCAACTTAGAAAACGAGCTCCGTGACCGCGAATATATTTCCACCCGGGAACCATGCTCAAATGGCTCATTCTCAACAAATCTCTGCAACAAAACCTGGAACTGCTGAAATGCTTGAGCAGCACAGCTATAGGTTGTGGGGTTATCTGGTTGTGTTGCAACTATAAGGCTTAGGTGTACATATGTACAATGCAAGGCCTCCCAGCTTAATGCAACCTGAGCAACATATGCAGTCTCAAGTGTTTTATAAGGATCATCATCACTTTGCTGTTGCTGAAGCTGCTCACAGTCCTCCTGGAGTTCATCCCTTCTTTTGAATGAGAGACTGCGCAGGGTGGACGCCAATTTGGATACAGATCTTGGAGATTTTTTTGAGATGTTCAGTGATCCTAAGAAGGTTTTGGCATAAGAACAGAGGAAGTATGCAAAAGGAAACTAGAATTATTTCAATAATTCAATCATTGGCACCACCAAAGAACAAGAGCAAGCATTTATATATACACAGAAAAAAAAATAAGATGGACTTATCAAGACAATGAATATATATATGGCATATATGCAACCATGGGAAATTTTGTCTTTTCGAAAAAATGATTTTTTTTTATCTTTCCAAAAAGACAAAAATGAGTAATGCTTGATGGAATTCAACAACAATGAATAAAATTGCTAAATCCGTCCATACAACAGAAGACGACAAGAGCAGTGAATACTATACTTGTCCTGTCCTGTGAATGATGCTAAACCGATTGTGATGGACTGATGGTACAGTTGATTTAAAAATCATTACAAAAATGGGACTTTGATTAATACCCTATGTTTCAGAAAATAATTGTAGAAGCAACAACTACTGTCATACTAAACAAAGGAGCCAATTGCCATACATGTTCATTAAGTGCCTAACTACTGTCATACTAAACAAAGGAGCCAATTGCCATACATGTTCATTAAGTGCCTAACATACCAAACAAGATGGGGCTGTATATTTCCAAGTTGGCTATGCATGACATCAGTCACAATGTAGGTGATTAAAATAGCACAAACTGAATAATGGCAACTAAGAATCTTTTGTGACAACAACTATGGAAAATCCTCTAGCATCAAATGAGCAAACACACAATTTTACCATTGGATTCATCTGCAGAAACTAAAGGCAAGCATATACCAGAGGTAAAAAAAAGAATCTACAAACTGTACATATATTTCATACCTGGATCCTTCATGAGCTGCAATATCATCTTATCAAACACCAGCATTCTCCGGCAGTATTTGTCATACAGCGAATCAAACCCGCAGAGCGGGAACCCATCAACGACATCGGACTCCACCCACTCACGAGAGCTACTCCCTTCCTCCTCTTCCACCTCCTCCTCCCCATCCTCCTCAACCTCGGCGCACTCCTCCTCCGGGATGAGCACCATGAAGCTGTTCTTCCTCATCTCCTTGAGCCTCCGCTTCACCTCATTGGTGATGAAACCGTCGTCGTCTTCCTCATCCTCCTTCTCAACTCCTCCTTCAACTGCCCCATTACCCCCACCCATAGCCTCTACCGCCTCGGCACGCCCCTCCAATACGCCGTCAGTCTGCTCCTCCTCTGGGGCCACATTCCCGGCTTCGGCATCGTCGTCGGATTCTACCAACTCGCCCGCATTACCCCTGGGGCTCTTCCTGCCCTTCCCGAACTTCTTGATCTTGAAGAAATCCATGGACACCGAAGCTTCTAAAGCCCAACAAGCAGGAACAGAAAGATCCCTCCCTTTTCCCCAATCCCCACTACCACTCTTGATCCGAAAGATCGATGGCCGCCCCCTTTCACTTTGTACCTGCAAAGACAACACGAAGCACCAGATGAACAAATGATCGAGCGGGATCCAAAATTCTTTTGTACTTACTGCCGACCACCGAAATACCTGCGGCAGCTCCAATGCGGAATCAATCGACGGCCTGCGAGAGCCGAGAAGCTTCCAAGATCCGCGAGCTCCTCCCCCCGCCGCGTTCCTCACCGGGCAGGCCTTGAGCACGTGCGCTCAGCTCTCCCCAAACCCTGCCCGGAATAGCGCGGCTCACGGGCGCGGCGCCGGCGGGAGCACCTCCATGGATGGTTCGAGAGGACCGGTTTCGCAGGCGCAGATGGTTTGAGGCGGAGAGAGCGGTTTAGGGAGTCGGGCGAGCACGAGTGAAGCGTGGGTGCCGCGGCTCGCCGCCTCTTGTCTCGTCGGGGGGGATGCTCGAATTTTTTTAACCATGGGTTTGATGAGGGTTTAAGACCGTAATCCCTGGTCAAAGCCAGGGCCGAGGGAGTGGGGAGTGGACTGGAGTGAAGCGAGAGTGTGTGAGGTGCATGGGATACCGCGCGGGGAGCGTACAAGTCGTACGACGCCTGTCGTCGTCACCAGGCTCCTTCCAGTGCGGGGCCCACACGTTTCGACAAGGAGGCCCGTTTGGGTAAACAGGGCCCGATAGAAGCCCAGGAAATCATTTGTTGGAAATGTCCAGGTGGTCGGTCCATTAAGCTTCAGTGTTACAGGCCCCGCCCATTCGCGGTTGTGGACCGAGTGGCCCGGCCCGTAACGGCGGTGCCTGGTCCAACTCAGGCCACATATAGTGGCCGTTTTTTTTTTCTGAGAAAACATATAGTGGCCGTTCACGCGTCGTCCGGGTGCGTGGACAGGGTCAGTTGATCCGAAATCACTACGAGGCAGGAGCTACGCACCATAATTCGCCATGTATACCAACGTAGATTAGCATCTGATCATATCTTTTTTTCCATTCAAGAATATTTTCTAAAAAAAATTATTAAGTAATTTCACAGACATTAACTCAATTATACAAACAAAAAAAAACATATGAATCGAAACATTCTCACAATCTGAATGAAGCCTACAGAAGAAAGATTTGCAGTCAGCTTTGCAGTCCGTTTTTGCAATCAGCTTTGCAGTCCGTTTGGTTCGCCAGGCTCACACTTGAGACCTTGTTCGTTCTCCAGCCCACCGCTACCTTCAAAGAAATTAAAGAATCGTGTTCAGTCAAGCAAGAAATTTCAAAGCTCACGGCGTAAAAAAGCACATAGCAGGAAAGTAGAGACGAAAGTTCCAGGTGGTCAAAAAAGTCCGTGCCTGGCTTTTGTCTGAACGTTCGAAACTTAACAAGTGCGTTCGAGGTGGTTGAGGTATCTATCGGTAAGTCGGTTGGCTAATGCTTTGACGGTATCTATCTACTGTATCAGTTCTTGGTGTGGCTCCCTGAGTACATATTCAGAACGAACTTTCGACTAACTTTAGTACATAGCAAAATTCAGTTGAAATTCACGTAAATTTCGAACGGTTCCCCGTACTCTCCACAGACGGCAATGGAAGTCGTGCCCAGCTATTATTGTTCGTCCTGAGAAAAGGATCTGAAGGTACCATCGAATCCTCGACTCGTAAATGGCCATCACACTCTTTTACCATCCACCGGCCCCTGCACAACCACCTCTGATCACGTCTTAAACCCGTGCGCGCCCCACGGCTGTCCGATTTCCATCAAAGGGTTGATATGCCATTTATGAGGTGGAAGATCGGTCCGTTGGTGACCTCCCTACCAGTTTTGCATTTGCTTTCTGATTCTCACGCCAAGATCCAAAGTTTTCTGATACTCTTTCTGAAGAGGGCAGCTCGATTTGGAAGTGGTTGGCACCCATCTCAAGCTGAGATCAAAGCTGGAAAAAAAATCCATTCAATTTCGTTGGCTAAAGCTGCAGCTACACACAGTAAAAAAAAATTAAATAGCTATAGCGATAGAAAAATGCACTCGAACAGATCCAAACCACTTGTGAACATTATTATTAGACAATTATTTATCCAGATCAATAAAAAAGAAAAGAGCCAAACACACGGAAGTCCCGAGCCCGTGACGACTCGCACGCCCTCGCAGCTTCCGGGCACTCGAAAACGATCTCGACGCCGTGACCGGCACCGGCCGGCCACATGTCCTCGACAGCATCCACGTCGACGGTGACCTGCGGTCCCACCACTCAGCGACTGAACTCATTCCTCTCCTCTCCTCTCCGCGCCACATGACACGTCACGTGCCCCCGCGCGTCAAAAGAAAGATCTGCGCGTGCGCCGAGCTACCGATACGAATCACACGATACGGCACGAGCACGAGCTCGAGGTCGTTAGAACCAAGGGGGCCTCCTCGGCGTCCTCGCGGGCGAGTGCGCGTGGGGCTTCGGATTGGGCGGAGGGAGCCTTCGAGGCAGCGGCGGTGGCGGCGAGGTGGAGTTAGGATGGGGATCTCGAGGCCTCTCGCGGTGTTCCTGGCGCTGCTCATCGCCGTCGCCGCGGCGGCCGCGGAGGAGCCTGTGGTGGTGGCGCCCGACTCGGTGGCCGGCGCGGTCGAGGAGGAGGCTGCGGCGGCCGCCGCGCTCAAGGCGGAGGTGGAGCAGCTCAGGGCGATGATCTCCACCTTAGGTCAGTGGCAACGGCTTCATCTATTAGATTCTACTTTTAGATAAGATTTCCCTTTTTCGGGGCGTGGTTGATTGAGACGTCGAATCTGTGCTCCGAAGCTGGCATGACCTGTTCTGTTTCACTGGCTTGTAGTCGGTGTGGTTCTGTAGATGGTGGTGGGATCGATATCGCCATTTGTGGTAGCTATGAGGGATCTGCTTATCACTATGGGTTTAGGGACTACATGTTGAATTGAAATTTTATCTGTTGATGTCGTGCTGATTTCGGCAACCGTGCAAGTTTGCTACTGGATGATGGACGGGAAATTGAATATTCTTACCATTTTTTTGGAACATCCAAATAAGTTTATTTAGTACAGTAGCTGGTAGGAAACCATATCGTTTGATTTTATCCCTGAATGTTGTGATACTTCCTTTTATTTACTGTAGTGGGCCAGTGTGCAATATTAGTTCTGTTGTGCTTTTGCCATGTATAGTGAGCCCTGAAGAAAATCATTTAAGATTTGCCATAATTGTTCAGTCCTGTTTGGAATGAAGTGTACTGAAATTCCAACCAAATACAGCTCGCCCAAACCTGACAGACTCTCAGCTAACTTGAAATTTCATGCTTTGTTAGAAACAAAAGTTTAATTTTGAGTAAAACCGTAAACTCATACTGTTCAATTTAATTTATGAGCTTACTCTGAAATACCGTCTTGGCTAATAGTGCAGCTTCTGCTACACTGTATAACATTGCCATGCTCTGTTAGCTGATTCGAACAAAGTTGATCTAAATGTTTTTGTGATACAAACTAAATCTATATGTCAATATCCTTACAGAGAACTACTATCTAAGTCTGATTGTTTTCACCCTACAGAGTCAGGCATAGCTGATCGATCCCAAGAACTTAAGAGCAAGGATGATGCCATCAAGAAGCTGGAGAAGGCCATGGAGAAGAAGTCGAAGAAGATTGCTTCTCTGCAGAGCGAGATTGCTTCCCTCCAGGTATGGAATCTAATATGCTGGTTACTTTTAATCATTTTTGGTGCGCTCTTAGAGATAATTATGAACTTTTGGGTATTCATGTACGGGCAAAGGGGTCTGTAGCTGCTGAGGAGCAGATAGGCAAGGCCAATGCCCGGGCCACTGAACTTGAGAAGCAGGTATGGAAGACAAAAGCTCATGGACAGTCAAAACATGTCAAAGATGATCTTGTGATTTCTCATTTTCTCATATATCTTAGATTGACAAGCTCAAGAAAGATATTGAGGAACAAACTAGCAAGAGAACAACAGCTGAGTCTAGGGCTAAAAGTGCCGAGAAGAAGGTGGAAGAGCTGAATGCAAAACTTCAGGCAGTAAGTGCACAGTCCTTTTCTAGTGGAGATTTAGTTTGTATTTCATATCTGTGGAGCGTGCTGATGCTTTGGTTGTTTTTTATTGTCGTGCACTCTGTTTTGTCCATGTTTTCACGATGACTCATACAAGAGCAATTTTCTATCCAATTACAGTCCTGTGATCTTATGACACCAGTATATTGGATATATGATTCATCTAATGATTCATACTGTAGATCCTATTTCAGAACCTCAAAATCTAACTAAAACAAAAATCATATCAAGGTCTCTGTCATGAAAAATGTTCAGTGTTATGGACACATTATATTTTTTGTGTGCATTGTCCTTATTTCTCAATTTGTTCTTGCTAGATCCAAAAGGAAAGTGATGAACAAAAGCACATAATCCAGAAGACAGAGCGAGCTCTTAAAGTTGCTGAGGTTTGTATTTTGTAGCTATCAAAGCACTCGTCACCTGGTATGGTGGTACTCTGATGAATGATTCTGAATTTGATCTTCACTTCTGTCACTTTGTAGGATGAATTGATGAGGTTGCAGTTGGAAGCAACAGTTAAGTCAAAACAGCTCACTGAGGTAATGAGATTTTTTTTTTTTTCTAATAAGACAAGAACTTATCATTGCACTGTATATTTGCTCTATTCTGCTGAGTAAGGATGGGGCAGACAGTATCTCGTTGTATCTTGATGCAAATGTTTCTTTATATTCACAATTTATTTCACTTGACCAAGCATGTTGGAAACCTTTATGATTACAATCCATTCTGTCATTTCCATTCTTTTTTACTCTTTAATTAATAATAGTTTAAAAGTATCACAGGGACAAATGAGTTTAATGCTCAGTTATCATTATGATACCCTTTATGATATTTATTGTTCATTCTGTCATTGCTTTCTGACTTTTGGGCAATTCAATTGTTGTGCTATCAGTTTTGGAGGTTAGAGATAAATATATAAAAAAAATTGTTAGACAATAGCTATGTTCTTCAAATGTGCTTTAGCATTAATTGTTATACATGTGGCACTTCACTCATATATTGAAACTTCTGATTTTTTAGGGTATAATATTGAAACTTCTGTTGTTTGCTGGAAACTAACCTTGTTATACTGTTCCTATTGTGATTTTAACAATGCCGTGAAAAAAAATGAAAAAAACCCATTTTTGGTTTTGTTTATGCCTTCTATCACTGTGCCCATCCACAAAAATTCGTGATTCTTGTTTACCCTTTTTGAAGGTTCATGGAGCATGGTTGCCACCCTGGCTAGCAGCACAATATGCTCACTTTGTGGTAAGAGTGGAACGATCAAATATATGTGCATCTTTGCCTATTTTGCTTATATACCCTCTCACTATCCATCATAATCATTGTGTGCAGGAGGTGATATCAGGTCACTGGAATCAACATGGAAAACCTGCCATGCAGAATTTTCAGCAGAAGGTGCCTCTTCATAGTACAGCTCTTGATTTCATTTTCTAAATTTATTCTGCAAGCAAAGCCATCATTTATGTGTGCATATCAAATATTTCAGGTGTTAGAAAAATCAGAACTGGCAAAGAAATGGGCTGAACCTCATATTGAGACTGCTAAGACGGTAGCATCACATTGTCCATAAACTTTAGTTTCTTTTCTTTTATCTTTCACTGAAGCTGACTGTATTATTTTTTGTGATTGAAGAAATGGGTTCCTGTTAAGGACAAATTGGTTGTCCTCAAGAAAAACGCAGAACCATATATAGAAAAGGTGTCAACAAGATCAATGGAGTTCTACGAATCATCAAAGGATGCTGTTACACCTCATATTGTCAAAGTTAAAGAGTTCGCTCTTCCCTACTACCAGGTACTTTTAGCTCTTTTTTCTTTCAAAAGTGCACAGTTGCAACCATTATTTACTTTGAAGTCAGTTGTTTGGGCATTATGGTAATATTGTGTTTTACGATAGCTATATGAATTTATTGATGTGCATCCATTTGACTATGTTGATCCAGGAAGCTAAGAAGGTCTCTAAACCTTACATTGATCAAGTTGCTGAGGTCACGAAGCCACACATGGAGAAAGTTAGCTCTGTTCTTAAGCCGTACACAAAACGAGCGGTTCATGCATACGGGTCATTTCTTGAGTCAGCGACAACATACCATTGGCAGGTTTGTGGCTCTTTTTAATTTACATAGCCTTTTTCAGTTAGTGCGGCCTGTGCTGTAAATAATAGCTCCCAGTTATAACCTTCTATCTGATATCCAGCTCTTGTGATTTTGCTTCTCCTGTAGCTGTAGCATGCTGAGCTACTTCTGGACCTGTAGTTTGACTTAGGATTGTGCCCTTATTTATTCATCTTCTGAAAGAGTGTTTCTGAGGGCTTAATCTTTATGTGTATATATGTTTCTGTATAATAGCCAAGAGAGCGTATATTGAAACCCACTGGTGTGATTAATCTATGCACTCTTATATTTTGCCGTTTCATTAAGTTTATGAATGTAATTTGTGTAATGTTCTATTTATAGCTCTGTTCATACCGATATAAAAAGTACCAGCAACCTTTTCTTTTCAGGCACAAGCAACCATCTTGGATTATCTTCACCGACATGAGATAACAAAATCACTTGTGACCAAGGAATTGGTTTGGTTCCTGGTAAGCATTCATGAAAATCTACTTGGAAACTGTAGCTTAGTGGCCATCTGATTAACATAAATATTTCTGCACAGGCTTCTGCTTTGCTGGCTCTGCCTGTCTTTATTTTGTACAGGCTTCTAGTAGAAACTTTATGGTAGGTTTCTTATATTTGCTGAAAATTTCAATTCAGAAGCACGACGTTTAGTGATACTTACAATCACATCTGAAACTTGTTGGCACGTGCAGCACCAAGAAGCAGAGAAGGCCTCGGAGCGGTAACAATAACCATGGTCATAGGAGACACAAGCGCCGGCACGCTGAGAAGTAGACCAAAGCATCCAAGTGTCGGGCAGGTTAGGGTTCATCAGCTGTGTATGGTTGCACATCTTCAAGTAGGATTAGATTGCTCTTTTCCTTGAGGCTGTGTTCTCTGAGCCATCAAGGAAGGAGGCCGGTCATGGGAAAGTCCTTTACACCAAAAATTCTCTTCGTTTTATTCTCTCTGCTCCCCAGGTGTTTTATTGTGGACTTCAGTTACAGCAGCTTTTTATCTGCACTTCGCTGAGGTTCAGAGGTTTAGCCTCAGCCTGTGTGTATTGGTTATTGTTTATTGTAACATATTTATGTGGGAGTTTGCGTGCTTCTCCATGTATACAGTGGTCGACTGGTTGTTGCCTCCTATTTATTTCGTTGATGATATACTCCCTCTGTATTTATTTATTTTTGTTAGGACGATGCTTGGTACTACTATCCTTGTCTATCAGTCAAAATAAAAACAGAGTATGGCTGGTCTCCGAAAACAATGAAAATGAGAAGCAGGCAAACCTGCCCTGCTGGGTCTGTATGATTTGCCAAAGAAATCTGCATCCTAATTTTGTGTCAACGAAATGTAATCAGTTATGTTACAACACATTGGTTTATTGAACGATCAAACAACACCTCTTCTGTTGCGCGACGTTGAGCTTCGATTTCCGGCCGTCCGGTGCGCCAGTTTAGATCCGGTGCGTCGGCATGGCCCAACAGAATGGGGCCCACGATCTAACTGATTCTCTGGACAGTGAGATGAGATGAAGCCCAGTCAATCGGTTGGGTGCCACTTAAGATGGGCCCGATTTACGCCACTTCCGGCCCATGGCCCTTCCATACCGATTTGGGCGGCGGTCCCTCCCGCCTCCGCTGGCGACCGGTTCGGCTTTGGTCGAGCCACCGTGGCGTGGGCCGCGTGGCCGACCCGCCGAGAAAAATGAACCATGCATAACAAACACTGTCGCGCAAAGAAAACAACAAATTTTGTAGCACGCCTTCCCTGACTCCTGCTGCCATGCTTTCTCCTCTATGTAGTCTGCCCTGATCTTGTAATCTCTCTCTTTTAACTTTAATTGCTACTACCCGGTACTATGTAAACCAACTCTGTATTTGGCTTGCAAAAGCCCTTTCATTTTTAGGGGCAGTTTGGTAGGACTGTGGTTTAAAAAAAATTGACTTTGACTCTGGTTTATATGCTGTAGTAGCTTTTTTGAATAAGCTGATGTTTTTTCTAAAATGTTTGATAGAACAACTTATTACGGCTTTTATGAAATCGAGAATTGTGATGAATTGTCTGAATTGCCTTTATATTTTTTCCTTGTTATAACAAATTAGAAGAATTATACTCCATCTGTTTCAAAATATAAACATTTATAAATTTGACTTATTTTAATTTCACTATTAATAATAGCGATTGATATTGTTTTATCATATATAAATTATATTATTATATTCTTTATGGAACAAACTTCCATAATATATTGGAATAGAGGTAAAAGTATGTAATAAAATATTGCTTCATCGTTTACGACCCTGATAAAAAAAAACTATGAAAGCATCCACCGCGGGGTAACTAGGTAATTTCGTTGAAATCTCGGGATGGAGAGCACCGTGAGCCGCGTGAGCCACAAAATGCTGGCTTTTCTCTGCACCTTCATTTGTAGCACCGGCTTTTCTTTCGGGCGCTGCCCAAGCGGCTTATACTCTTTCCGTTTGACACGGCTTATGAGGAAGCCACTTGAAAAGCCGTAGTAAAAGGCCTGCTAAAGGAGGGGTTTAGTGGAATTCAGGTGGGGATCCACCCCCCCCCCCCCCCCCCCCCCCCGTTGACCTTTAAAAAATCCAAATCTGCTCCTCTGTTTCGTCTGCTACTGGTCCGAATGCTCCACTGCTGGGATCATCAGGTGATCCCGGCCGCAGCGGGGAGAGCGCACGGATAAGACCGGTGACTGGGCAGTGACTCCAGCCTGCCGTGTCCACTGTCCAGTGTCCTCCGCCACGGCGCGGCTGGTCCTGACGAAAGCCAATGGCCGGGTCTGAATCTGCCACGAAGCAGCACTCCTTCGACGGAGACAAACCGTCAGACCACTCACGCAGATTTGCCACCCGTTTCATGACAGCGACCCAGCTCGGAAGTTTCAGCCGCGGCAATTTTGAGTGTGTTCGTTTGTGATTCTTGTTGCTGTAACTAATTTTTTCTTTAGTGTGGGGTTTTTTTTAATGTGGATACGAAGATTAAAGAACAATGAAAATAAAATACGCTGAAAATGAAAAGAATAAAGATAAAATAAGAATATATTAAAAATAAAAAAATATGTATTAAAAAGCGAAAATAATAAATAAAAAAATTGTAAACTTTAAAATGATAAGTAACGGAAGACGGAGAAAATAAGAAACAGCAGCGTGCAGTGCTGTTACCGCTGTGCGGTTGGCACACCAACAGAGCAGCAGCCGCCGCAGAGTAACCAAACAGCTGTTGCTGTACCGTGCAGCAAAAAAACGCCATAAAAATGGCAAACGAACACACCCTTTGCTCTCGTGGCGTGACTTCGCTCGCATCGACCACGTCGCCGGCGCCGGGCGGCGTCGAGCTGCCGTGCCGTGGATGCCATCCGCGCTTCCCAAGCGTGACGCACGCGCGTAGTGAGACCGAAACTTCCTGTCCCAGTCGGTGCAGTCTCCATCACTCCGACAAACCCGCAGAAATGATTGGTACCTAACTGTATTGCATTAAGCTAAGTTGAGCTGGGAAATAATGCACTGGGGCATACTACTTTATTCCATAAATTTATTCTCGCACCTCGGACATTTACGCTTATTACATAACTGTTCCATCAAAAAGCTGCTTCCTAGTACCGCCGGAGAGAGAGCATCCCCCTCATCTCCTCGCGCAACTAAATCGATAGGCGACCCATAATTAGTTACAGAGCTTCCATACTCGTCCCAATGGAATCGAATGAACCTATATGTACACTAGACGCCCGAATTTATGCTACAGGGCCTTAACTGAGCTAATAACGAATCGAGAAAGAATGGGGGGCTGGCTTTTCTCTGTACACCGTCAGGGTCACATCTCGCGGAGCAGGTTGCTGATCTTGCGGAGCTCGGTCAGAGCGGCCATGGCGGCGGTCTGACCTTTCGCTCCGAGAATGTTGGTTGACAAGTTCTCCATGGGGCTGGGATGGCCGCGGTCTTGCTGAAATGCTGATTCGATCACCTGTACACGTTACATCCAAATACTGTTACTTCCATGTTTTCAGCAACATTCAATCTAAGTTACATGACCGAGAACTTGAAGCACGAGGTGAATTACTCTAAGATGGCACGCCAAGGACCCCATCATTAACACAAGAAGTGCAATAAGAGTCACAATATCAGCCTACTCTAAGTGGAATCAGCAGTGGGCATTGCCTGGCAAACAAAATTACTAACAAATAATAACACCGAAGGGCAGCAGCAAATGTTGAAAACTATACCTGGATGTTTTCAAGCATGTTTTGCCCAATGTTCTTCAGCGTGCCAACGGCCTTCTCATCACCAGAAGCCAGATTTACGCTACTACATGAGTTGTCTGAACTCGCATCGGAAGGTGGAGGAACAGGAGCAACACCATGTTTATCTCCTGATGTCGCACTATTACCCTGACCCAGATTACCTTCACCTAACGGTCGACCGAACTTCAGGAGCCATTGCAGCTTAGTAATGAATGGCTTTCTTTCATTTGAAGCCGCAGTTTTTTCAGAGGGTCCAGTTGGTTCTGAGTTTTTAGTAGAGGGTGCTGCTTCAGATAGGGTTTTGTCGCCACAGTTAGAGCTGGATGTGTCATCTTGTGGGATTTCATCCCTGTCACTATCACCAGCACATGAATTTGAAGTGATGCTGCTCTTCTCAGAATGGTTGTCGTGGTTATTTTCATGTTCATCGCCATCTCTAGCTGCATAGAACACCGGAGAGTTCTCGCCACTGGAACAAGCTTCAGCTACACAAGTTTCTGTCGTTTGTGTCTCATTCATAACAGCAGCTGCAATTGGCACTGTTAAATCTTCAGCCACTGTTTTTAGCTGTGAGGGCCCTTCAGAACTCACAGGATGTTCCTTATGAGTTGAAACAATAGGATAGTCATCTTGCTGTAATTTCCCAGCAACTTCTTTTGAACGTGTCGCTTCATCTGACAAACTATTCAGAAGGCACCGTCTCACAGAATTCTTTATGCCACTCTTCACATTGACTACCTTCACTGGAGAAGGATCTGAGTCTGTCCTGGATAAACCAAGCTTTTGGCTCAAAGATTTCTTTAGTGACCTGCTGAGAGAGTGACCTCTTTCAATCTCCTTAGGAGCTGTTCCGTCCTTGTGCAGGTTTCTCCACTGCTTTTCCCAGTAACTCTCAGACACTGGATGTAGTGGAGTTCTTGGAGGAGTTGAAGTAGCATGATTGCTGTGAACACTATCATATTCAAAGTCATTCTTCTTTGATAGAAAAGATGGGGATGATGTGTTCGCATCAATGGAAAAAGACAATAGAGATTTGGCTTTCTCAATTAGTTGCTGCACAACAATGTTGTTTGGGAAGTTCAATAACCTCTGGAGACAAGACGTGTTAATTTCAGTAGCCAACAGAGATGATCTAAGGTGAAGAAGCATAGAGACGGCCATGGCTGCAATGAATGCCCCTCTATAAGAACACAAGATCCTAAAACTGTATTCTTCATCATTTCTAAGCAGCATATCATTAGAATAAGCAAATACTTCATCCCATACTACCAAAAGGTCATTAAGGCCGAACTCTCGTCCAAACAAGACCCGCAGCCAACGAAGTGCAAAGTATTGTGGTTCCACGTTCAGCTCAATGAAATGGTTATGGAGAGATGGATCAACAATAGAAAGCAAATGAAATAAAGATGATGAAGCTTCAATGATAGGCGGTAAATTTGAGCTAGATCCAACCTTGGATGAAGAAAAAAACTCCGCCATCCGAACAACTCCATTACCTCCATCCATTAATCCATCAAACATCGAATATGCATCATGTTCCATGAACCTTTCAGACAATACAATCCCTAATTCACCCTCAGCTCCATATGCATCACTAAGTAAAATTATATCTTTTGTGTCCAGGTCAAGCTCATCAAGAGTGTTTACTTTGGAAGCTCTTACAGAACAGCTATCAGTGTCACCTACTCCAATCCATTTTGAATCCTTTCTAGGTTTATAACTGAAAACCATATCAGTATCCGGGAAAGGCACCCCATCAAAATCATCATTAAAGCAGTCTTCATGGAGTTTCCGTACTTCAGACAGTTTATCAATGTCAACTTGAAGAACATACACTAACGGTGCTAATAGTTCATGCATACCTATGAAATAATAGTCCATAAGTCATTCCACAATTGGAAATCAAACACAAAACAAAATGGGAAAAGCTACTAGTAATCATGTGAAAGAACTGTTTAGGCAAATTTTAATGTCAGCAATTCAGGGTTTATTGTGCCACAGTTTTAAAGGTTTAAGTTACAACACTCAGTTACTTGATTTCTTTTCCATATAAGACATGTGTCTTAATAATTTCAATTGAAAAGTGTTGTTAAAATGGTTGATATGTAGAAGTATTATCAATCATGCATATAAGAGTATATACCTTGGCGATATCCATACTCTGGGTGCTGAAGGCACCACATTAACAATATTCTCCTAAGCATGGCTTGGCAAGTGGGTGTTTGAAAGTAACTACCATCTTCTGGATATAATCGAGATAAGTCTTGGTCAACAGTCTTCTCCAACTCAGCCCCTCTGAAAAAACGCCCCCAGCTGCTATCTGTCAAAGGAGGTTGAATAAAGCACTATAAGAGTTATAGCAGTAAGCATTGGAATAACACATGCAGCAATATTGAATTTTATCTTCTAAAGCTACCGTCCTAAGAAAAATAAAGTGGCCTAATCTTTCCATTTAGTGGCTACTTAAGAACCAGCAATATTGAATTTTATCTTCTAAAGCTACCATACTATGAAAAATACAGAGGTCCAATCTTGCCATTTAGTGGCTATTTAAGAATTGATTTTATAGTGTTAACAGAATTTAAAGCCTGGTGATTCAGGAAAGCATTGCCCAAAAAAAAAATTGTTTACTGGTGTTTAGCAAGTTTATGAAAACAAAAGTTAATCGTATTTATTCTAGTTGGTTGGTTGGACTTGGGGTCCCATTATGCTTGTCTAATTATGCTACATCTTCCAATAACATATAACTATACTAATAAGAAGGATAAATACAAAAGTGAGATATGCTCCATAATAGTTTTATTAACAAAAGCACTAAAAGTAAAAAAGAGGTTCTTCTCTGAAGCTGTACCAATGCATGAAATTTCATAATGAAAAATGTAAATAAATCATAGCAGTTCTTTCTTTTATTCCCTCTCAATCTTTATTGACAGTAATGCAATTACTTCAAAAGTCATGCCGCTAAAAACTTGGGAAATAAGAATTATAAGATAATGATCACAATTTCACGTTTAGCATTTCTATTTGCAAATTCTTGACTACAACAAATACCTGGGTTCTGCGAAAGCGGGTTGTCAACAACAAGGTTGGATGATCTGTCCTCCTCCTTTGGGAGATGAGGGTCTACCAGCAGACGCCGCCTCAAACTAACATACCTACAAGAACCAGGAAACCAATTGAACAGGATCTTCTTGAGTACAGTGAATCTTTGCTCCAACGAAACATAGACGAAAGTGGCAGCAAGAAGCAGAAAATATTGCCCCGATCCAATTCAGTACAGAGAATTGTTACTCCAATCATATGTAGATGACTGGTTCACCTATAATTTCTGTGATCAAAATCTCATCCCATGAAACGTATCACACACTGCCATGTGCACAAGAGAGCCCAAACAAGGCATTAGAGTATACCAATCTATTACAAATTATTTCATGAAACCTGTAATCGATTTGCCGGTAAAAACAGCGAAGCGGCATCGATGAGAAACAGAAAACAGAACAGATTGCTGCCGACAAAAACATAGCGCACAGCACAGTCATACAGCACCATAGGCGACAAGTAGAAGAACAAGAGTCCCTCAGACTAACCTTCTCCGCGAGTCGGCGGCGGCGCGCCGGAGCTCCTCGACGGAGGCCTCCGGCGACGCCGGCAGGATGCCAAGATCGACCCGCCACCGGACGCTGCGCAGATTCCGGAACCGCCGCCTCTCCTCCTCCGCCATGCCCCCGCCTTCAGTCTCAGGCGGTTTGGACTCCTTCCTTCCGATTCACAACTTGTAGGGAAGCCAAGACTAATCCACGAGGCCCGACCACCCGACGCTATATATGGCTGTGTATATCTGTTTCAGCTAAGAAAAGGAGGATCTTTCCGGAATAAAGATCGGAATTTGGAGGATTTGGTGGGAGACGGGGGAGGAGGTGGAAGGAGACGATTTCCGTCGCCTCTTCTGCGCGCCCGAGAATGGCGGTCTAGTTATGTTAGGAGGATTTGGCGGCTCTGATGGTGCTCGGAAGGAGAGAGCGGCCTCGGTGGCTGACGAGAGCCGAGGAACAAGGACAGGGCAGGGTCTCTCCCTCTCTCTCTCTCTCTCCACAATTATTTTGTTTTTTATTTTCTATTTATATAAGGAGAGAGAATATAGAAGTGGTTAGGGATTTTGTTCTCTACTGGAAGTGGTGAGGCAAGACAGATGATGACTAGGAGAGCTGGTGACGGGCTAGGTGGATTGGCTTATTGGCTTCTTTCTTTGTTCTTTTGTCTATCAGTTTAGGAGGCACTTTAAAAAAATTATCTGTGCACATTTTTTGAGGAAAAATTATATTATATATTCTTTTTTTGTTGGCATGATGTGATTTGTGAAGGTGAAATTGAATGGATGCGTATGCTAATTACTTGGCCTGAAATATTGTCTATATTTACTGAAATCACAACAACAAAAAATCTGTTTCAGAGAGATCATGTACCCCCAGAACAGTTATTTCATTTTCATTTCTGATGCAAGAAAATGATGTCCTTGGGTATACAGAGTCTTTACTTTCTGAAGAAGAAAAAAAATATACCAGCCATATATTCGCACAAATTAAAATACGTGAATCTTGTCATTGGTAGTTCATGCATTATTGTCACTGTAATTGATGCTGAGAGGGAACTTACGATCGGGCGAATCTTTGCGTACTGCAGCAACTAAGCGGAGTAGATCAGCAACGCCGGGCTGTATATACGCCTTTGAAACATTACTTCATCAAACAAGCAGGATAACGCACCACCAAGCGGAGAGATGTCTCGACGACGAATGCATGCCGGTACGCTAAGCAGCCATTGATTAGCATTCTGCAGGTCGATCGCTTCTAATCTAATTATAAAAAGCCATTAGAACGACAGCCATTGATCCAGTGGTTTAGATGAGCGAGCTCCCTCAGCTGGTAACCCCGGCCACTCGATCGCCTGACCCCGTCCGACAACCAGTTGCCGGACGAAACCAGCAGCAAGTTCCGGCACGGCTCCGCTCCAGCTCACCGACGGCGACGCTCCCGTCGAGTGCTCCATCTCGCTCTCATAATTCTGTTGTCTCGTGCAAGTAATATTCGCAGCATGTATATGTGTCTTCGTCCACAAGTCGAGGTCGACCAGGTTAGCAGCCGAACTTTGCGTCGTCAACGGCACGAAATATATATATGTGGTGTGTATATATATATATTGCTGATCAGAATCAGAGTTATCCCTGGAGATTTTTACTGGAACTGTGTACCGCTCGTCTGACCTGGTAAGCGATTGTGCATGCATGCGCTTTAGCCGCCAAATCACGTATTTACGGTAGTGCTATTTAATGATTAATTACCAGTACGTGGATTAACTCGAACGGCTGTCAAGAAAGGGATATAGGCTAATTAAGCTCGTAATACTGATAATGATTAGGGTAAGAGAGCTGTCGGTCTCTGAAATTAACTTGGTCGACGTTTCTTTCACCGGTGCCTTGAGTGCTGGCTACGGTGTCTACGTCATGGAAACACGTCAAGACTTTCTTTACATGTCACGTCCTATTTGTCGACGTTTATGTGTCTCAGCTTATTCAGCATGGTGCAGCTGGCAGCCACTGTTTGGAGACGTGTGGTTTTGACCGTTTGGCTCGACAATTAGATTTCGTCAATTTTGGCTGCGAATTCAGTCGTACAGTCATAGCGTTTGTATTGCAGGAGTACAGTTTTCTGAATTCGAATCGTCGACTTGCGTTGGCCCTGCAGATTAAAGCGCAGGAATGAAACAACTTCCTCACTTCTTGTTCCATTCGCTGTCAGTAGTAGCTTCTTCAGCGGACAGGACTGAATCAACTTCCTCGCTTGCACGTTCTGTTCTCCAGTGATCAAGTATTAATACAGCCATCAACCAGAGAATAAATTTTGATGTTAGTGTTTTATCGAAGCAAAATTGCTTATTGATGCTCCGTATAATGGATATTTAGTGCAGACACATTAGGTAGGTTAGTAGGTGTCTTCAGTCTTCTGCATCATTTGACGGGCAACCTCACCACTATAGTGCTGGTCTTGCGCACATCGTTATACAACTATTTTTTCTAGTGCAATCATTTGTTTCCGTGTCTTGTCTGGTTAGATCCAAGAGTGCAACATATGTACTATATCATGTCTGGTTGAATTATTTCAGAATCGATCACTCAGCTGTTTTACTTCTGCCGAGCTCTTAGTTTTTTATGTACTGCAGTATAAACTATTTTTATATCTGATGACCTAGCAGTCGGTGGCGAGGGGCGGCTGGCTCATGCGGCGAGAGGACGACAGTCAGGGGCCCCCGGCCGGCCGGACAGGTTCGTTCGGTCAGCCTGCTCGTGTTTCGCTTATGCTGAAAAGCCAATGGCAGGCAGCCTCACACGCCGCACCGCCAGGGGACTTTTTAGTCAGCAGATGATCAATAGCGCAAATAATTAGTAGAGCAGCTTATGTAGCTCCAAACTAAGGACAGTTTCCTGGCCTCAAATTTTGTCGCCCGTCGATCGCTTTCCGTCACCAACCAAATGTTTGTGTGCCATGCACTGGCCATCTCAACAGAATCATGACGCAGAAAATTTTGGTGTGGTTTGGTTTGCTGCGACAGCGTTGCAGTGGCTTTTTGGGATTCAGAAATAACAATAGCGGTAATCGGTTTTTAGATAGCTGAAGTACATATCATATCCCGGCTTCCATATCCGAATAGACGAGTTATTAGGGTTGTTTAACTTTGGTTATGCAGCAGAGATGTAATAAGGATGCATTCTTGAACTGTAATCAGCAGCAGGTCTTATGTTACAGGTTTCAGAACAAATAGCCAACAACAGTGGACCTGCAGATTGATTCTGAATGGATACATGTACTATAATCCATTTGGATTGTGGACCACAGTGGTTCCAGAGGACCAGAGATGTCGCTCAACCACACAACTTGGCAAAGTAAAATAGAACCTTGCGTTCCAGTTGAACCATATGCCAAACTGAACTACCGAACTTACCAGGCATGCTCACATCGCATCTGATAGAGCTTCATCAGACGCGATGAGGCGGTTTGAATGTGACAGAAAGTGTACTAGAGGAAAAGGTAATTAAGAATCTAATTCTGCCGAGGTGTCGACAAAAAAAAATATAAAAAGAAGCCTCCATCTGCAGCTGCATGCGTTCGTGGACACGATGGTCAGGTCAGGGCTTTATCACTTCACTTATCGGCCATCGCATTCTTACAGCTTGCACTGCGAAGGAGACGTCGTCCTCACTCAAGAAAGAGGATCACTCACGCATATACCAGTTGCAGCTGTATACTTAACGCATAGCAATACTTTAATTATACCGTATTATTATTAAGCAATAAGACATCAGTGTTGGCTCATCGATCACAAGTATACCAATCACAATTAGATAGAGAAAATAATTGAAGTGCGAGGTCAGATGATACGCACTTTTCTAAACCATCCGCAGCACATGCATAATTGTACCAGTTCCATCGCAGATTAGCACGAAGCCGAAATGGGCGAGCTGGGTAGTCCAGCTAACAAATATTCCGAGCGGTACACGTTCAGGTGGATTGGTTTTGGTCCACTGGTGCCAATTCGCTGCATTTTCTAGAGATATGGCCAAAATTTGTGTTTCGGACAGATCGGCGACCCTGAATTTGCTGTGGTTTTGATCGACCTTTTTGATTCGCATGTCATGCAGCTCCAAAAAACTCATCAAGCCAAGCCTACTTTCCAACGCAGCTGATTGCACACAGCTGAGCAGGCTGCAGATCGTGACCTCACGGGCTTGTAGAGACTGATCCTGTTCGGCAACCTCGATCGACCGGAGGTCCGGACGGATCATGGCGACGCTCAAGACGGTACGTTTCCGGCCGAGGACCACTAAAAGGGCTCGTGTTACTGGGCCGCCTCCTAACCCAGTTAGTAACGGCGGCCTTCAGTCACGTCCTCGTGTTTCCCGGCCTCTGTAACGGCTCAAGCAAGATGGGCCGTCTCGGAGCCCGCTACGACGTTTCCCTAGGCCGTTCTCAGATTCGGCCCAACCTCTCGTTTGGATCTCTACTTTCTTCTTCTTCTTCTTTTTTTTGGCAAAGGGTGACGACTCTTTATCCGCTGTCCAATCCCTCGTGTTTCCCGGACTCTGTAACGGCTCAAGCGAACTGGGCTGTCCCCGAGCCCGTTACGACGTTTCCCCTGGCCTTTCTCAGTTTCGGCCCAACCCCTCGTTTGGATCTATTTTCTTTTTTTTCTCCCAAGATGACTCTTATCCGTTGCCTTGCCTATCGCTCACCACTTTCATCTCTTGCGCGCGCTCCTCCGCGCCCCCCCACCCCCACCCCCACCCCCCGGGGGGGTCTTCCGAAGATCGCCGCCGCTCCGGCCCCCCTCCTCCTCCTACTCCACGAAAGCTAGCGTACAACGAATTAGTAGTTGCTCCTGGTTACTCCTCCAGCTCGCATTCCCATGGCGACGCCTCCTCTCCCGTCCATTTCCAGCCACCACCGAGCCCCACCGCCCTGGCCGTCCCCAACGAACTCTGCAAAACCAAGATCCAGGATTCATTGCGGCGTCCTCGCGCCGCCGGCCGTACGAGTCACGGAGGCGACGACGGCTGCGGCTTCACGGGACACCCCGCGGAACCGGACCCCGAGGTCCGACGTGAACGGAGAAATTCAGAGGCTGTGTCGGTCGGGTGGCCTCCCGGAGGCGTTGAGACTGCTAGGCTGCGACGGGATTGACATCGGGAGCTACTGCGCGGTGGTTCAGCTCTGCGGGGAGGAGCGGTCTCTGGAGGCTGGGAAGAGGGCCCACGCGTTGGTTCGCGCAGCGACGGTCGGAACGGCTGGAAAGGAGAGAGTTCTCGGGAAGCGGCTGGTGCTGATGTACGTGAAATGCGGGGACTTGGAGGCTGCGCGAAGGGTGCTCGATGAAATGCCTCAGGTGGATGATGTCCGCGCTTGGACCGCGCTGATGAGTGGGTCCGCGAAGGCTGGTGAGTTTCAGAAAGGTGTTTCGGTGTTCAGGCAGATGCTCTGCTGTGGGGTTAGTCCGGATCCTCACGCCGTTTCCTGTGTCCTGAAGTGCATTGCCAGTTTGGGGAATGTCATGGAAGGCGAGGTGATTCATGGGTACCTCGAGAAGTTGGGTTTGGGCGCGCAGGGACCTGTTGGCAATGCTCTGATAGCCATGTACTCAAGGTGTGGTCGGATTGAGGAAGCGCTTCAGGTGTTTGATGGTATGCATACCAGGGATGCCATTTCTTGGAATTCTGTAATTGCCGGTTGCTTTTCAAACGGGTGGCATGGTACGGCTGTTGACCTTTTCAGCAGAATGTGGTTTGAAGGTCTGGAGATCGACTCGGTGACTATGGTCAGTGTCTTGCCTGCTTGTGCAGAATTAGGTTATGGCCTTGCTGGAAAAGTGGTGCATGGATACTCTGTGAAATCTGGATTACTTTGGGACCTTGAATCGTGGGAGAGTGGAGTAGATGATGCTCTTGGATCCAAGCTGGTGTTCATGTATGTTAAATGTGGTGACTTGGGGTATGCCAGAAGGGTGTTTGATGTAATGTCATCAAAGAGTAATGTGCATGTGTGGAATCTGATAATGGGTGGTTATGCAAAGTTTGGTGAATTTCAAGAAAGCCTCTTAGTTTTTGAGAAAATGCATGATCTTGGAATTACCCCAGATGAGCACACCATTTCATGCCTTCTGAAGTGTATAACTAGTTTGTCTGATGCCCAGGGTGGTTTGGTGGTTCATGGGTATCTCACAAAGTTGGGTTTTTGGGCACAGTGTGCAGTTTGCAACGCACTGATATCATTCTATGCAAAGTCCAACATAATACAGGATGCACTCAAGGTCTTTGATGCGATGCCTCGTCAGGATGTAATTTCTTGGAATTCTATAATTAGTGGATGCACTTCCAATGGGTTATACAACAAAGCCATTGAGCTGTTTGTGAGAATGTGGATACAGGAGCAGGAATTGGACTCGGCTACATTCCTAAGTGTTTTGCCATCTTGCACACAAGCATTTGTAGGGAGGGCAATTCATGGTTACTCGGTGAAAGCTGGGTTGGTTGGTGAAACATCTCTTGCTAATACTCTGCTTGATATGTACTCAAATTGCTCAGATTGGCATAGCACCAATCAGATATTCAAAAGCATGAATCAAAGAAACATTGTGTCGTGGACAGCGATGATCACTAGTTATACCAGGGCTGGGCTGTTTGACAAAGTGGCCGGACTACTTCAAGAGATGGGATTAGATGGTATCAGACCAGATGTCTTTGCAGTCACCAGTGCTCTTCATGCTTTCGCTGGTGACGAATCTTTGAAACTGGGCAAAGCCGTCCATGGATATGCCATCAGAAATGAAATGGAGACAATTCTTCCTGTTGCCAATGCACTGATTGAAATGTATGCAAGGTGTGGGAATATGGTAGAAGCACGGTTGATCTTTGATCATGTGAAAAACAAGGATATGATCTCATGGAATACATTGATAGGAGGTTACTCCAGAAATAATCTTGCCAACGAATCCTTCAGTTTGTTCAGTGACATGCTACTCCAATTTAGACCTAATGCGGTGACCATGACCTGCATCCTTCCTGCTGTGGCAAGCCTTTCATCCTTGGAACGAGGAAGGGAGATACACGCTTATGCACTAAGGCAAGGATATATAGAAGACAATTACGTGCCCAATGCACTCATGGACATGTACGTTAAGTGCGGTGCATTGCTGCTTGCTCGGCGTTTGTTTGACCGCTTGACTGAAAAGAACCTCATCTCATGGACCATCATGATAGCTGGGTATGGCATCCATGGTCGTGGCAGAGATGCCATTGCGCTCTTTGAGCAGATGAGAGACAATGGAATTGAGCCAGATGCAGCCTCTTTCAGTGCTATACTCTATGCTTGCTGCCATTCAGGTCTTAGAGACGAGGGATTGAAATTCTTTGACGCTATGCGGAATGAGCACAAAATAGAGCCTAAAATGAAGCACTTTGCGTGCATTGTTGACCTGCTTAGCCATACTGGAAATCTGAAGGAGGCTTTTGAGTTCATCGAGTCTATGCCAATTGAGCCTGATTCAAGCATCTGGGTCTCATTGCTGCATGGATGTAGAATTCACAGGGATGTCAAGCTTGCAGAGAAGGTAGCAGATAAGGTCTTCGAGCTTGAAACTGAGAACACCGGGTACTATGTTCTTCTTGCCAACATCTATGCTGAGGCTGAGAAATGGGAGGCTGTCAGGAAACTGAAGAACAAGATTGGTGGTCGCGGGCTCCGGGAGAACACAGGCTGCAGTTGGATTGAGGTCAGGGGAAAGGTTCATGTCTTCGTTGCAGATAATCAAAACTACCCACAAAGGAACAGGATTGCAGGGTTCCTAGATGACGTTGCCGTAAGGATGCGAGAAGAAGGTCATGATGCTAAGAAAAAGTATGCTCTGATGGGCGCCGACGACGCGGTCCATGACGAGGCACTTTGTGGGCACAGCTCAAAGCTCGCCATCGCGTTCGGTGTGTTGAATCTCTCAGAAGGGCGGCCGATCCGTGTGACCAAGAACTCAAGAGTCTGCAGTCACTGCCATGAGGCTGCTAAGTTCATATCCAAGATGTGCAACCGAGAGATCATTCTGCGAGATTCGAACAGGTTCCATCATTTTGAAGGTGGCAGGTGCTCTTGTAGAGGTTACTGCTGAAAGAAGCATAAACATGTTACTGCCGTAGCAGAGTATATAGCATCAGTAGCACATTCTTTCTGCGTATACAGTAATTTACTTCTATGATCTGAAGAGGTGAGATTATAACGCTGTAGAAATATTCTTTTTTTGTAAAAAAAACACTTTCAGGTATTCTGGAAACAACCATTTAGTCACAGACACAGTATATGAAAAGAAATGTATCCAAGCAGCAATGTAATCAGTTTGCAAACTGTCCGGACAGCCAGCCAGTTAGCTCACATGCCTAATCAATGCGGTCTAGAAAAATACACAGGCTCAAGTCGGAGTGACCTGTCTGAGCTCAGCTAGAAGTCTAGAACACCACACATACACGTGCAGATGCAGAATGCTTTGGTGTCGATGAATCGAGCAATCCGTGCGTATAAATGAATGAACGAATTCACCAATTCAAGTGTCGCAATTCATGCATGGTTTTGCATATTGAATTCACGCACATTACATGCTGTGCGAATCAATGGAGCGAACAATGGATAATTCGCAGCACGTTTTTTCAAGAGCAAAACCTATCAGACAATCAATTTGCTGCTCAGCTATACATTTAGCTTCGTTTAGCGAGCTTGATTAGCTGCCGGAAAGCTTGCGTAGGGGTTGTCCAAGCCCAGCTTATCGTTGCCAGGCCGAGAAAACACAATCTGCAAAATATCAGTACGTGTTAGATATTTCGATATGGTTCAGTATTTATTAACAGTTTAGTTAACCCAACGGTATTTACGTACGTACCTGGTAATTTCCAAGCGTCCGAGACTTAAAACCAGCGGCGCAGTATATGAAGTAATACTCCCATATACGGATGAATTTGTCATCAAATCCCAGAGCCAAAATTTCGCTGCAAAACAACAATGCTTACACATACCATTCTAGTAGAGGAAGCGGTATATGTTATGAGTATCTGTGCACTTACTCCTTGTTGGCCATGAAGTTGTCCCTCCAACGTATCAGCGTGGGGTAGTAATGGTTACCGATATTCTCAAGGTGCTCGATGCTGCACTCCAAATTCGGTTAATCAATTAACTACATATTACATGGATTATCGGATCGCCAAAGATCAGAAGAAGAAAATGCAGACCAGAGCCTTGATGAGGCTGACATGGCAGACGTAATCCGGGCCAGCGAAGGAAGGCAGCCTCCGGGGAAGATGTATTCTTTTATGAAGTCCGAGCTCCTCCTGTATTCCTCGTAACGCTCTTCAGGGATCGAGATGAACTGCATGAAAATTAAAAAATGATGATGATGATCCGTGGTTACCAGAGCCAGCAGCAGATAATGGTGTATACCTGCAGGACGAATAGACCATCTTGAGCCAAAAGGGACTCGCAGCAGCCGAAGAAATCATCCATGTATTCGTGCCCAACACCTTCGATCATCTCACTGATCCATCATGGTCCAAGACATCAATTAGATTAGCACGAATGGTATTACTTCTGTCATATTCAAATATATTTGATTGTATAGTCGAAACTGTGGAACACAAGTGGCTACCATGATATAATCCTGTCATATTTACGGGAAGATGGTATCTGACGGTAGTCACACAGCATGAAGTTTATGTGGTCCTGATGACATAAGAATCGATAATAACGATTAATTAGTACAGATAGAAACAGAAGAGTCGCTTGTTACATCTCTGAAAAAAAACCCACCAACCTCTAAGCCAGCTTCTTTCACTTTTCTCTGTGCATATTTCAGTTGCTCCACAGACAATGTGATGCCAGTGTATTTGCATCCAGTTTGTTTCACCACTTGTATAGCTAAGCTGCCCCAACCGCTACCGATCTCAAGAACATGATGGTCCCTTTCCACTTGAGCCTTCAATATGCATACTAGATCTATCAGATTAGATCATATGGTGCACATGATATGTGTTTATATGCACTTATTTTACTATGATGTTAACATAACCCATGCATTCAGACAATAAGCTTATATCACAGTATCACCTTGTCAATTAGAAGACAAACTTTACGTAGCTGGGCTTCCTCTAAGCTTTCATCCTCCGTCTACCAAACAAATAAAGGCCATAAACATAAATATAAAGGATCAACAATTCATGAAACAAGTGCAGTACTTTATTTATCGGCATTATTTAATCACATGACTGACCTTGAAAATGGCACAAGAGTATGTCATTGATGGATCCAGGAAAAGCGAGAAGAATTCATTACTCTGCACATATGAATGAAAAGAAAAATAATCTAACTAGTGTGGAAGTGATCCTCGATGAAAAAAGCGAGAGCAGTGTTAGATTAGGGATACCTTTATGAATCAGGAAAACATTTAGTAACTATTATAAACAAAATGGCAGCATGAGAAAACGAAAATTTAGATGGGGACTGAAAAGTGAGGCGCACTCGCTACTGACCAGATCGTAGTGTTGAGATATGTTTTGACGAGTTTGTGTGACAGTGTTCTTTCTTGAGATGTGGCGCAGGAAATATTTAGCAGATGCAACCCCAGCTGTTAAAAGTAGGGGAGTCCACCAACCCCTGGCAATCATACCAGTTGCAGCACAATATTAGGTGTTGTAGGATTTATAGTAATATAGAGGATGCATGAAAGCTGCTTGATTATGTTCGAAACGAGAAATTGAGGATAACTGAAACCTTTTGCTGCCAGCACTGCTAGAACTCTTCTGTGCATCCCTGTTTGCAATAAGAATCTGTAGGAATGGTTCATGATTTTATCAGAGATCAAATGGGAACAACACAAATATGTACAAGAAATTAACTGGGAGTATATTGTATATGTGCCAATTTAATGATCGGTTAGCTAGGTTGCACTTAGGATTTATTTACCAGAAAAAGATTCAGAAGACCTTCTCGCTTATCAACAAAAGAGAAATAACCATTAATATAGGCGTCTGCCAAACCAAGGTCTGCTTCGGTTGCAACCTGCAGAATATATTTCACAATACAAGACTGATCAGATCCCGCAAAATGGAGCATGCAACTTAGATTTGGAAAATATTTCTGTGACATTTTAATTCCTGTGAGACAAAGAGATTATATCAGAACCTTCCAGTAAAATAGAGGGTCATGAACACGAAGGACAGATTTTGCATGGCATCGTTTGCCTGTTTCACCAAAACTGAACATAGTGCCTCCTTCTTCGAGCAAGCTACAGTTAGAAGTAAGCAAGTGAGAGTTGAGTCATAACTAGATGATGCTACAATATATATCGGTCGCTTGGTAGAAGAACTCACACCAAGTTACCAACAGATACATATTGGTTGAGAAATCTTGCTACCAAATGACGCGCCCCAGTCTCAGTCCAGGATGGGACCATCTGTTTTGGGTTCACAAGAAGGTTACTTTCCTTCCCGAGTAAACATTGAGCTGCAGCTTTTCCAGCCTGCACGCACAATCAACTAAAAATTATATCAGAAGTCAAATGAAATAAATATCCCACATATGTTGTACATGGAAACAGAAAACGAAAAGTACAAAGGAGCAATCAAGTACCTTCAGTCCGTCTTCATGGAAACCATAACCTGTGACCCAATGCAAAGTAGAAGATACACACATTTCAGACCTAATTACAATGTTTTAGATGCTGATATCCTAGTTGCTTTCTTAGTGCTAGCAATCCAATTTGCCAAAAGAATGAATTCAGAGTAGCTAGCTTACCTTGGTATGCCCCGCAGAACCAAATCCCTCTAGTTCCCTGGATGTGATGAAGCTCAAGAGAAGCCTTTGCGGCAGCCACAGATGGGACAGGGTGGCTAGTGTACCATTTGAGCAAGACATGTTCCGGGACATGAGGAGGGTTTAGTGTCACCAGATAAGGCCTTTCCGTTGATTCTATGTTCTAAAATTCCAAGAAAGGGTTCATTATTGAAAGTATCTACTATGTACTTCTATGTCTCACTTAAAGCTGCATCTATTGCTAGTTTTGCTGCAATCTCCTACCTGAAGCAGATTTAGCCAGTAGGTTACGCACACACCCTTGCTCGTTGTCCCCAGGAAGTTCCAGGAGCTCCATGCCGACGAACTCTGCGGCATCATACTTTTATCACTGTGGAGGTAAATATCACTGCAGTGAAGGCATAAAGCATAAAAATGCATCAGTCAATAAATGAGCTCAGATCAGATAAAGACAAGCCTAGATATATAAACGTATAACATGCACTACCTGTAGACATACTGAAAAGCACCTAAAATTCTCAACTCATCGTGTGTTGCTTCAGCTCCTAGAATCTTTAGGGCATCAGGTGCATGGACACCAAACAGGACTCTGTCATACATCTCCTCTGAACCGTCAAAAGCT
>BCLG01004065.1:0-41905 GCA_001602295.1 Zoysia matrella
GGGTGATGCTGCACGAGTTCCGGCTCGCGCGGGCCGCGGTGGAGGAGGCGAAGGAGGCCGTGGACAGGGGCGGCGACGTGGCGGCGGCCGCGGCGGAGCTGGGCCTGCGCGCCGGGACCCTCCGGGCCGGGTGCGAGGACGTCCTGGCGAAGATCGACGACCTGTTCGACGAGGTGGTGGAGACAAGGCAGAGGCTGCTTGACCTCTGCAGCGGCGGCAACTGACACGATCACCGTGGCATGAGCCGCCTGCATTGCCATGGCGAGGGGCTTTCTTCTTGTCGTTCTTCCTCGAGTAGTAGAGTGTCTGTCTCGTCGTCTTCTTGCTCCATTCACTGTTGGGCTCTGTAGCTCCTTCCCAGGACAGATCTTTGGGGTTGTCATCTGATCATAAATACACCAGCACGAGTGGATGGAGGAAAAGGAAAATGGTTTCAGGGTTCTACTACTGTGCTAGCAGCTGTTTGCTAGGCCAGTGATGAAGTGATTAAGGTTATTTAAATTACAACTTAAAATTTTACGTATTCGTGTGTGTAAATTTTTTGAATAAAACGAATGATCGAAGTTAAATTTAAAAATAACGATAACATCAATTAAATAACAAAAGAAGTACTAATCAAATATAAACAACGGTTGACCTGTGATCTAACCGCACGACAAGACCAAAAGTTCCTCCTAGTAGTACGAGCAACGTAGGAGTAGGACCCCTGTTCCCAGGCTGCCTTTTTTTTTTTTTTTGTCTCTCTGCAGAGAACAAAAGGCTTTTAACACAAAATCAGGCAGGAGCAGGAACAGTGAAGTCAAACCTCTGCTTCCTTCCTGTAGTAGGACCCCAACAGCAGAACGAGATCCCTCCAAGTTCGGAGCATTTCGTTGCTGGCTGGAGTAGAAAAGGGAGCTGGAGTTAAAACAGAGGCCTCCTTGTGAGTACGACAGAATCAGAAAAGTGTAGCGTTACAGCATCGGGAGCGGGAGCAGCCGCTGCGAAGACTGGCGGTGCTGGAAGCTTTTGTCTGGTTTTTGTGCACTTGTTGACCCCTCGAGTTGGAGGGGCCGAGACGTGAGGGACCGACCCGGCCCCTGTGGCGAAAGAGCTGTTCATCAGCGGCATCGGCAAGGTCTGCAATGGAAGAAAGAGCAGAGAACCCTCTCTCTCTCCCATGACGGACCCATCCATCATCCATCACGAGAGTAGGTTCGGAAGTCGGAGGCCCATGACCTGATTCTCACTTTTTTTTTAAAAAAAAAAAACTCTTAAACTGGATACAAATGTAGCATCTGATGACGTGATTCTCACTACTGACACAGCTACCTGATCTTGTGATCTCTCTCTGAGCTTTCTCTGAACTCTTTCTCAGTACCAAGTTGACCCCAAGAGAGGAGAAGGATATGGCCTGGCCTGACAGTGCGACGTGTGAAGACAGGAGTACGTACAGTACGAAGCAGCGAGCAGAAGTGGACAAACATGCAAGAAAAACGCTTGTTCTTTGTTGGCTCTACGGTCCATGTGAGTGACTGTGGCCAAAGATGTACTGTACCCTTGGAGCTTGGTTCACTACCTTGAGAAAGCAGAGCACAGGCACGCAGCTGAGCAGAGGACGTGAGCTTTCAACTCTCAAAGGTCCCCTCCGGTCCCTCACCTCAATTCGGGCGAGGCAGGGAGCCAGGTACCCATGACCCAAGGACTAGGACTAGGAGATCAGAAGCAGGGAGTCAGTGTCCACGGTGGTGTGGTGCATACTCTGGCGGCAAGGTCTGGTACCGTCAGTGGTTGAGACTGGCAGTTGGGGTAGATGTATGGTTGCTTGAGCATGTAATACTCCAACATGGGTAAAAGTATGGCTGGAAGATCTCACTCTATTTTGCCAGAATGCAATAGAATGACTGCAACGCTTTCAGTCACACGTTAAACTAAACAAGGTGATATGGCACGCACACCCGACTGAATTTAGCACCACAATTCAGGAGTAGAAAAGTTGCATACATTGCAAACAGGGAAAGACATGGGATGCGATACTACAGCAAAGGGGTGTGCGAACGATCATGGAGCACCATGTAAAAAAAACTAGTAGTAAACAGGTCTTCCTTCAAGCTATACGTCTTCAAGCCAGTACGGATACGAAGAGAGCCATTTGCCTAGCATACGCTGCGACAGTACTCTTCCTCAAGGTGTCATCCCGAGATTCAAGTGCCCCTGATCAAATTAAACATAATGTTAAAACCAAAAAAATGTTATGTTAAATTTGTTAAACATAACAAAATCTAAAATCAAATCCATCAATCCATGTACCTGACGAGTATAAATAGTTCACGATGGTTACCTCACATGCAGATTAATTCGATTGCCAGAATTCCAAAGATAACTGTTAAACAAAATCGAATTCACTCGCAGTCTTTGATCTAGAGAATTTGCAGCATAAAAAATCTACACATGCATAGTTACAATGATAACCGCACCATAAGAAAAATTGTGGATCAACTGTTGATCAACCTAATATAGGCCTACCTCTCAGAACACTTCATGGCAGAAAATACAGACGAGTTGCAAAGCTCTGGAGCTCTAAACCCTAGAGCTTTGCTAGGTGCGGAGGGTACAAAGCCACAATCAAGTCCAGACCGTTCCATCCCAGGTACCTAGACTCCCCCAGCCTAATCCACCCGGCGACTCCAATTCAAATCACCCAGGCCTGATCACCTGAGACGCGCACGGAAAAGCGAGTCAGCCGATCACAGCGGCAGAAGCGGTTGAGGGCATCCTAATCATGAACTCGGCACCTTAATCGAGGGAACAGGGCACGGCAGACAGTTTCGAAGCAGATATACCTGGGAGCATGGCGGCGAAGGGCCCGGAAGAAGAGAAACTAGCCAGCGCTGACGCCGCGGCGCTCGCCGCGAGGCTCGTCGGGGAAGCAGTTGCAGCAGTAGCAGCCGCAGAAGCAGCGGCAGAACCGGCGGAAGAAGCGGCAGTAGCACCACCGCGCCCGCGTACTCCCAGACGCCGCCGTCCCGCTTGAGTAGTCCATCAGCTCTTGATGTCTTGATCAGAGAGACTTTTTCGAAGTGGCGGGCTCGTGGCTGAGGACCTTAAGGTGGGGAAAGAAGGAAACGTACATGCAGAGCAAAGCAGGAAAATGGAAGCATCAGTAGCCTGGAGGAGACTCTAGAAGCTCTTTTGGTCTCCTAGGCTCAGACCTCTGTCCGGCTCCTTTGAGCTGGCGGGTGGCGGCTCTCGAAGGAATCCTTGCACTTTCATGTTCCCCTCTTCTCGCCGCGATGCTGGTGCAGCAGTAGCACTTTGGCTTGCCTGCAACACAAAATAGAGATGAGTTAAATGTTATCAGCAAAAAGCGTCAGAATCGGTTTCTGATACTCCTGCCTCTGTAGCATAGCAGGCTCGCCTGTTTCCCGCGAGGACCAGCAACATCACCAAGCTTCAACTATGAATTTGCCCCCATCGGCGTCCCCTAGCTTCCAAGTTTGCAGCAGGGCACATCTCGCCAGTATTACCAACGCCATCAGCCATGATACGAGATTGATAGTAACAGATCCTCCAGTGAGCATTGTTCCGTTTATCCTCCACATTAAACTTGGTTGTAGTTGCCTTATGTCATATAGCCACCATTTTAGCAGCCGTTTTTAGAGCAATTCGAATAACAATGATATACTCAAGAGCACTATCACCAATAGTCATTGCAGGAGCAGACCCCATCACGAAACAAGTGGAAGCGATGACGGTCGCGCACGATGATCTCACGCTGGTAGAGCTTGGACACAAGTTTGGCATGCGTGTGACAGTCACGGCACACCCGAAGATTCTTGACAATACGAATAGGCATGCCATGGGGAATGTTCAGGATACCAAATGCTAATGCAAGCCTCTCACTATGGTAGGATAATGTAATGCCCTTGTCTTCCTCGTCATCCATGTCCACAATCACTTGGCTGGTATCCTTGACATAGCCAATAAGTTGCAGTCTCCGCTCCATATCTTCCAACCGAGCATAGATCAGGCTTGTTTGAGGGTGTCTGGTATCACCCGACGTGAACTCATGGACCGAACCATTCCACTCTATGAAGCTCAAACCTGTCTCCTTCTTGGCACCCCTCTCCTCCATCATCTGTCGAACTGCTCTAGCATCTTCCCATAAACCATTGACTGCATACAGGTTGAATAGAACAACATAGCGCCCTCCATCTTCAGGTTCTAACTCAATCAGGCGTTTCCCTACACGTTGGCCGACATTGATGTTGTTGTGCATCCGGCATGATGACATCAGTGCGCCCCACTGTGATGCGTGGGGCTCCATTGGCATGTCCAATAACAAAGCCTCGGCTTCTTCCACTAGCCCTGCACGGCCAAGGAGATCAGCTAAGCACCCATAGTGATCCCGCCGTGGCTTAACACCACGGTCCTTCATGGACTCGAAAATCTTTTTCCCTTCATCCAGACGCCCTGTGTGGGTGCAAGCACACAAAACAGCTATGAATGTCGACTCATTCGGCAAAATATTCTCATCAAGCATCCTTCTGAACAGCTTGAGTGCATGCCCTCCATGGCCATTCATTGCAAGCCCACCAATAATCGCATTCCACAACACCACATCGCCACTCTGAACTCGGTGAAAGACCTGCCATGCCTCCTCCATGCACCCGCACTTGCAATACATATCGATGAGAGCCGTCTCCAGCATGACACTTCCTGGCCATCCCCTAAGCCTCTCTGTTTCCAGGAACCTATGAATCCATCGCCCTCTCTCAATGGCACCAAGATGGGCACAAGCCTTGAGCACGCTGACCAGAACCACCACGTCAGGCCTAAACCTCTCCCTGATCATCCGATCAAACACCATGAGTGCCTCAGAAAATTGCCTGGCTCGCACGCACGAGTCGATCATCGCGCTCCAGGAAACCAGGCTCCTCTCGGGCATTTTCCCGAACACCTCGCGCGCGGCCGGCAGGTCGCCGCTCTTACCGTAACCGGACAGCATCGTGTTCCAGGAGACGATGTCCAGCGCGGCGCCGCCAGAGTCGAACACCCTGCGCGCGTCCGGTAGGAAGCCAAGCGCGCAGTATAGCTTGAGGAGGCAGTTGGTGACGACGGTGTGGTCGAGCGCGCCGCACTTGATCGCCTGCGCGTGAGCTAGCCCCGCGACTGCTAGGCGATCGCGGCCACTGGCATCGGACGGGGAGCGGGAGGAGGCGGCGAGGGAGGCGAGGAGGAGAGAGAATGTGTACGGGGTCGGCGAGGCGGCGGCACGGATGCGGAAGTAGAGGGCGAGAGCGGCGCCCGCGGGTGCGTCGCGGCGAGCGAGCGCGGCGTGGAGCGGGCACCCGCTAGAGGCCGCCGTGGAGAAGCCTGCGGCGGCGCGTCGGAGCGCGGCTAGAGCGGGGAGCGAGCGGAGCCGGCGCGGTTGGACCGGCATTTCACCCGGGAGGCCGGGAGGCGGGAGAGGTGAAGTTGGCCGACGAAGTTCATAGCACGGCCAGGGCGCGCGCTACTATTGCCAGGGATGTGGGATTGCAAAAAATTTAAACATTTCTTTAGAAATCAAGACTCCGCTCAACTGAGACTGTTAAATCAGACCTACTGTGTTTTTCACGTAAAACAATTAAATTCTCGCGAATGCTATTTGCCCGGGAGTAGTTGAATTTTGTTTTTCAATTTAAATTTGGTGTGATAAGTGATTCACATTGGAGGTGCACTCTCCATACATCTAAATCTTCGCAATAAAATCATCAGGCAGAAGCTAGTACCAGCCTCATACGGATAGTAGTTTCCACTTTATACATGTTCTGAGAGAGTAATAGAATTTTCATTTTGTTCAAATGAATCAAGTTTTTTTTTCCCTTCTATTTTACATCAAAATGTTCAAGCATAAAAAAAAAAAATCTGTTTTCAGAGTTGAGCTCATCAGACATCAGGCGCTATGGTATAATATATTACATGTTACAGTTTATTCCCATCAGTCAAAAGGTTACACTGTGTTCAACTTCAAGGATAACAATTGTGGTATGTACTACAGAGGTAGTAGTACTCAACAACTCCTTTCATCGCTATATATTTAACATGAAAATCTGTGATCCCTAGAGTGAGATCCAAGAAAAAACAAAAAAACATGTATTCCATCTTGTCACCAGAAAATGATGATCAAATTCCATCAAATCACTCAATGAAAAAAGTTTCTGGCATTGAGCTTGTCACCAATCATCAAAAATGGGGTCGGCAATTAGTCGCACTTTATGTTCCTGTAAATCCTCGTCACAAACAATGCCGACCCAATATATCCTACAGCACCTGGATAAAAGATGCAAAGCGGTTATCAATTGCAGCCATGCTGCAGTTATGCATAATGAGAGTGAAGAAGCGCTTACCGCACAAAGTTCCTAAACCTAGGCAAAACATTAGAGTATAGCCAAAGTAGAAGCTTGTCTGGATGAATCCTGACATCTTGGTCTTCGTGAGGTAATAACATATGGAGTAAAGGTAAACATATACAGCAGTGGAAGCAGAAGAGAAGAATGAAGTCCACTGCCAATGGTAGTTCTCCGCATTTAGCAAGAAATATGTACCAACAATTGTTACACAGATGGTGACGATAATGAGGATCAGAAAGACCAACAACATGAGCCCATATACATAGTAAACCTATCAATGGTTGATGAAAATGGAAGGTGGCATCAGTGAAACTTCCCAAAGCCTTCTCAGCTCAGCAATTAAGCTTATATGTATAAAACAGAGTTGAGTTTCATACCTTTTGCCTGTAGCTCCAAAATGACGTGAAGACAAAGAACATCTCAATGAAGATACTACCAAAAGGAAGCAGTCCTCCCATAAGAGCAATCACAGATGGTGTGAGGTACCATTTCTTCTCAGGAATAGGGCGAGGAATAGTCTTTACTCTGCATGGATTGTTGGGAGTACCGCTCCAATTCCTACCAACAACTGTTCCCAAAAGCTGAAGAGGAAAAGTGATAAAGGTCCATAGGATGATAACAACCACCATGGTACCGAATGGTATGGCAGCCAGTGATCCGTAAAATATAGCAACAATGTTAAGAACTAAGCCAATTCCAATGCACATGAATGGGAAAAGTGATGCCGTTGTAGCCATTGCCTTGATCCAGTTCTTCCCTGCTCATCAAGATACGTTTTAAGCGGAGCACTTTATAAAAACACAGGTATACTGTATTTCCTTGTTACATGATAAATAAGCTCGTACCTTCATGCCGTGAGTATAGTGCGCCACTGACATATCCAGAGATGAATGAAGTAAGAGTATAACAAACAATGAAAGTTGTGACAATAGCTCCTCGACTGGCAATACAAGTGCAGAACAAGTATATGCATGGTGAATGATGTATTGGTAATAGCATAATAATGTAAACTTATTTGAAAAAAGGTAAAATCATAATACTATATAATAAATTGGGTAACTAATTAAGATCGATAGGTAAGATATCAAGATTACACATCCACGCTTTTCTTTCTACATCTCTGCTGTTTTGCTTTGTACAGATGGTAGTGTATTTTTTTTTCTTTCATTATATATTAATATATTACCATAGTAGGGGCTCCCCCTACTGTAACTTCCTAGAAAAAAGAGATATCAAGATTAACAAGTATACATAAACTCCAAAAACGGTTAAGACAATAATGGTGTGCAGGGTTTGAAAAGGGCCACTCTTTTTGGTAGTTGAGACTGAAGAGCAAGAGAAGACAACAATAGGGCAGCCCAGTGCACATAGCTCCCACTTGCGCGGGGTTCGGGAAAGAATCGGACCAATTTGTGTCTTTTGTACATGGTCTTTCCCTACATTTCTATCTGTGATCCCATGGTCACAAGGCAACAACATTACCGCTGCGCTAAGGCTCCTTCCCCCTTCAAGAGAAGTCAACAACAAAATGGGGCAATTCATAAGCAGTCTTCAACATTCAATCTGCTTTTCTCTGGTATGAGAGTGACAGAAAATGATAATACTGCTAAAATCACCTTCATCAAGAACTGCTCAATGTTTAGATTTCCTAATTAAAACATTAAAACATCTTTTTCTATTAGGATGAACTGGATTTTTATCTTGTAATTTTTAATCATAAAATACAGTTCCGATTTGACTATGCTTGAATGTTTAAAAAACCTGAACATAAATAACAATCTTGGAGGCTTGAGTTCAAAAAAGCTCAAGATAGATATTACCAAAACCAAGTTGGTTTTATTTGGCTAAATAGTTGGTAAATATAATCATATATTAATAAAAAATTTGTGCATCACCAAAGCTACAGATCTCAACTTCAGAGATACAAGGAAGGACGTATGCTAATTATGTTTATGATTATGAATTTTGATTTTTTCATAGCACAGATAATAAAGACATTCCCTACCCCAATTTGCTTGGGATTAAAAGGCTATGTTGTTGTTGGAGAATAAAAACAATGTTCAAACTATCATATACGACTGTAAATCAGCAATTACTAGAAGCTGCTCATAACGAGACAGATATTTTATGAAGCAACATAATCAACTATACGCACAGTTGCATACCCAATGTATAACATCCCAACGAATGCCAACAAAATCACTAGCAGAATAACTGCTGCCAACTGTGTGCCAGTACTGACAAGAGCTGAAAGAAGAACTAAATTGTGAGGAGGCCGGAAAACATCACCATGTACAAGCTTCCATCCAGATTCTTCATTGACATTTCTTTCCTGAAGACATGGTAAAGTATATCACTATATCAGCAAAAGATGGAATAAGTAAAAGTATTTTGTATATCAATACTGGAGGAACAATAACTGTATATCATCAGCATAGAAAATCACCAGGGTTTCAATATTATCATCATCACGGCCATACTTTGCATAATCATTTCTTAGAATTCGCATCAATATCATCAACACTAGTCCAGTGAGAAATATAACCATCATGAGTGAGTTGAAAATTGAAAACCAGTGAATCTGCAGTTACAGGCAAAGTTCATGATAAAAACAACAATCCAAACTCAATGAAATATGCAGCATGGTATTTTTATGATGCAGATATAGTTCCAGGAAAATGAATGTAACAAGAGAACAAAGGGTTATGGACTTCAAAATATCAAAGTTGAAGAATTTTAGATGCATTTACATTGTTACCTGCTGTTCAAAGAAAGAATAGTCCAGGTATACATCAAAGCGGTGAGCAAATGTTATGTTTGTTGGCTCCCACATGACAGAATATGTCATGTCCAATGCCTTACCCGCATCAATAAGTTTTGGACTTTCTTGAATAAGTTTAATATGGATAATCTGCATAGAAATATTAAGAGTGTCAAGCAGTCAAGTGAAGGAAAGTGATAGAAGCTTGTCATTCACAAACCTTATTGCCATTGTATGTGATGATAATATGCTTGTGGGTGTAAAGATAATATTTGGTGTCATTGTATCTATCTGGATATCCAATGAAACCTGAAGATATCAAAAGGTAAGCCTAAAAGGTGATTTAAAGAGAGCATATAACTAACAAGGAGAATGCACATACCCCAAAGAGGCAAATCATCTTGATTGTCCCAGAAAGGAATAAAGCAGCATATTAAGAAACAGATATCAGTTATGTCAAAGAACAAAGTATATAAAATACAAAGACACATTTGATCTAGAAATAATATAACATGTACCAATGAAAAATTTGAACCAGTATGAGTTCTCAATCGCTTCTGACAATTGCTTTGTCTTGACAGGGTCAAGTTCAAGTGAACAAATGGTTCCCTTCTCAACATTCCCTGAAATAAACCATGCACAATTTCAGTCAGCACATGTACAGTTCAATGGTAAAGCACCGAAGCAAGACAAAGAATGATGCAATCTGTATGTCTCACTCACTTCTGAACTTTATGTCAATTTGGCTATCAATTAATTCATTTCCAATGAGGACCTCGCCAAGCCCTCTCCACTTGTGCACAATATTCTCCATTGCATGGCAAAAGGGGAGACTATAATAGTTGTATGTCTCCTGCGGATTGTTGTATGGTCCAATCTTGTTCACCCAGAGCGTCACAGGCTCCTCCGCTTGGTACTACCAGAACCAGCAATAGTAATCATCAAGATCAATGAACCAGATAAATTTTTCATAAAACCCCAGTTTCCATCATAACTAGGCCTAGGCCAGGCATTAATGTTGAGCTACGCCTACGCTGAATGCAACAAGCGGTAGGAGGGTGAATGTAAGGGCATCCCCAATGGGCCATTAATTATAGTTTCTATCCTTCTTAACTCTCATGACACATCAGCATTTTGCTTATGTGGCAAAAGAATTGATGAAAAAAGAGAGTGAAAGATGAAGAAACCATTTCTACAACAAGGAACCACCTCTTCACTAATACAAAGGCACTAAAAAACCACAAAAAATGTATTGGGAGGATTCTACTAGTTTCTATAGCACAATGTTCTCTTAGAAAATATATAAGAGATCATTAAAGTTTAATCTAGACAGAAACTAGCATAGAAACTATGCATTGGAAAGAATGGTGTCTAAAGCATAATTTATTACTCTTAGAAACTAGCTTAGAAACTTGCATTGAGAGTGGCCTAAAAATGACAGACTAATCCTAAAACTAGTGCATCATCTGGTCAACGGTTAACGAACACAATGCATCCACTCTGATGTTTCTCCCAGCCCATTTCACTTCTGGCTTCAACCTACCACTAACCCAAGTAAGATCTGGCAACAGCATGACAGCTCGTTCCGGCAAGCACACTACCAAGAGCTCCCGCCTGTTCGAGCCGGCGCCAAGCAGATCTGACGTCGAGCCAACGCGGATCTAGCTGCCGGCCGAGCCCGGCGCGTGGTCTAAGCCTATCGTCGTGGATGTCTACACGACACCGGAAACCTAGAGTCCGACGAGCATGCACACGCTAGGACGGAGTGAGAGCCTGAGAGGAGGGGGTGATTTGGTTGGGTACCTTGTGGTCAGAGTCGGAGGCGGTGGCGAGCGAGAGGAGCTGTAGAAGGGATACGGCAACGGCGAATACGAACGTAACGCCGCCGGCGAAGGCCATTGGCGAAGCCGCGAAGGGTGACGGCCGGGCGGCTCGGGTGCTCGGGGTTTTCTCTCTTTCGGTCCCCTGTGCTGGAGGGCGGGGAGGTCAGGGGACGGCGGAGGTTTTTGAAGGAAGACACCGACACGACACACTGCCGGTTGCCAGGGGACTATTTGGCGTGCAAAATTTTCGTTGATTTCAGGTCTTTTTGAAACTCGAAATTTAACAGAAATCTCACAAAAATCAGTTTAATTTAAAAAAACAGAAAATAAAAAAAATTCCGCATTCCAAAAAGGCCTGCAGCATCTCTGGTAAAATCAGTAGTATTTTCTGGAAACTTTTAAAATATCATATCTAAACGTATGTTAGGCTATCGAATTCTAGGAAATTTTAAGACTAGTTGGTTACTACTGTAGAAAAATAATTCTTGCATTAGCAAACCCCATTTTGCATAATTCGTACTAAAAGGGAGAAATCAATGAATGCGAATGTAACTTAAATAACCGGTGAATCGAGGAGATCAAAGCTCCTACACGGAACATAAACAATCAGCATCCAGGCCTTGAAAACAGAAGTAAATTCCAGCTCTTCGATAACATAACTATCGTGGAAGCAAAACGATGTGGATCGGATCTGTGTACACGTATACATATGCAGCTAATTTACTTGACATACTACGTTTGATGGAGAATATACATTCCATTGGATGTGAGAGTTCAGAATATAAAACGGGACGGGTAGCTGTTCTGTTCCTGCAAGACGTGCTGAGTGCCTGCTGAAGCAATCTCACGTCGTTATATCTATGAAGTTTGCTGTTGCATATATAACGAAATAAAATGATACAGTATATGCTTCTAAAAAATGGGTAAATGTTTTACCCAATTGGAAGCAGCTACAAATTCTAAAAATGGCTCCTTGCTAACACCTCAGCGCTGCTGGCTGTCTCCATGCTGCAGGCTGACCAACCCAAAGTATGTTCCGGAGGGACCCGTGGCCATCAGAGAAGCATGCGTACCCTTCTCCACAACGTTACCTTTCACAAGCACAGCAATCACGTCACAGTTCTGGATTGTGCTGAGCCTGTGCGCCACTATCACACTCGTCCTGCCCACCATCAACCGGTCCAGCGCCTCTTGCACCGCCGTCTCCGACGAGCTGTCCAGCGCGCTCGTGGCCTCATCCAGCAACAAGATGGAAGGGTTCTTCAGGATGGCGCGGGCGATGGCAATGCGCTGCTTCTGCCCTCCAGAGAGCTGAAGGCCACGCTCAGCAACATAAGTGTCATAGCCCTCCTTGAGACTGCTGATGAAGTCATGTGCATTGGCAGACCGTGCAGCATTCTCGATCTCTGCCTCACTCGCCATCTCCATGCCATACATTATGTTCTCTCTAATGGTGCCTGCAAACAGCGTTGGCTCCTGGCTGACCAGTCCGATGTGCCGTCGTAGAGCTCGGAGATTGTATGTTTGTATGTTCCTGCCATCAATCTTCACCGCTCCCCTAAGCGGGTCATAGAACCGCTCAATAAGGCCAATTATGGTTGACTTGCCCGAACCGCTTTGCCCCACAAGTGCTGTTGACTTGCCTGCACGAATGCTCAATGAGAACCCTTTCAAGACGTTCGCAGCTGGCCTTGATGGGTATGCAAAATCAACTCTTTGAATCTCCACCTCCCCCTTGAGCGTTTCAGGCTTGTATCCATCAGGGTTGTCAGGGTCGATTTCTGTTTCCCGGTAAAGAACAGCAAACACCGAAGCCATCGCATCAGCACCCTTAGCAAGGTCTGTTGTCATGCTACCTGCCTCTCCGATCATACGTCCTGTGGTAACTATGATCATGAAGGTCTGCATGAGCGCCTTGGCACTAATGCGGTGCTCAGCCATGAGCTTGCCTCCATACCAGAAATTGAGGGCCCATGTGCATGTCATCAGGCACATGGAGGTGCTAAGCACAAGCCCTGCAAACCAAGATTGTCGGATGCTTTCCTTCCGTGGCCCCTCTTGTGATTTGTCAAACAGGCGCAGGATGTGGTCTTGCGATGAGAAGGCCGCAATAGTGCGGAGGTTTGAGACAGCCTCAGCAGCTAGCTTGCTGCTCTAAGATTGCGCCTGTCTTGATTTCTTGGACATCTTCTTTAGTAAGACACGACGAGCATAAAAACCAACAATTATTACAGGCTGCACAGCTATCATAACGAGGGCCAAACGCCAAGAAATAATCAAACCCATGGTCCAAGAAATGATCACTGCCGAAATAGTTTGTATAACCAGAGCCATCCGGTCTACCACAAGTGACCTCACCTGCGACACAGGAATATTGTATATATGGTTCCTTTTTAAAAAAAAGGGCATTATCATAATAGTACACTACTTATAGCATTGGCATCATTGTTAAGCTGTGAACATATGGCACCACTGGAGTTGTTGTCACGGCCGAACCACCCAATCTCAAAAGTTAGGATCTTTGTCAGCATTTGTTCGCGGATCCTCTTGGTGAGGTACTCCCCCATGGCGGCAAAGTTGTAATGTTGCCCAATGTTGAGGAGGAATGCGAGCATTGCAAGCATGAGAAAGACGAAGGCGAAGATACTTGTATTGTCCTTGATTGCTTCATGATCTTTCAGGAAGTAGACCCAGAATATGCTTCCCTGGCTATATGAGTACACAGGCTGGATGCCACCAAACACTGCAGCACTGATGTAACCCATCAGAGCCTGTTTCCATTCTGGTGCATTAAGCAGAAATATCCTTATGACGGATGGCACCGGACGCTTTGGCTTCTTGGTGCTGCCATCATCCATGGATTGTGTGAAGAGTGATTTGCTAGCTGTACATATCTTCTTGCTCATGTTGCGACTGGCATATTGCAATACTGTGGCAGATGCACTATCAGTTACACCTGCCACAGAAGCATCAATGGAGTCTCCGGTCTGCTGAAGGCAGACAAGAGACGAGTAGAGGCTGTTCTCATCACCAATGAGCTCATCATGAGAGCCCAGTTCCTTGACTGCACCAGACTGCATAACAGCAATGATATGCCAGATCAAGTGCCTCCTGCACGATACGCTCCGACTCATTGTCCAATGCACTAGTGGCTTCGTCCAGGAGGAGGATCTTGGGTGACTTCAGGATTGCTCTGACAATGGCAATCCTCTGCTTTTGCCCGCCAGACATTTGAACACCACGCTCACCCACCTGCATTGACATCAAATCATATTCCACACAAGGAATAACCCGAGATGCAGTAGACTACGATGCATTTGGTTCTTACGAGCAAAGAATCATATTGTGTAAGCAAGTGAACCTAGAATCTGATGTGTACTCCCTCTGTTCTGTTGTCGCCGTTGACTTCTAATTTCAACTTTAAACATTCGTTTTATTTAAATTTTTTTAACAAATATCATATATTTTATTATAATTTAATTTATCATAAGAGCTATTTGAAGTTCAACTTAAAATTTTTTACATTTGAACTAATTTTTTAATAAGACAAATGGTTAAAGTTAAAGTTAAAAGTAAATGTCAACATTAATTTAAAAACAGAGAGTATAACACAGCTCATAATTGACGAAACATCTTATAACTGATCGAGACAACCCTTTTTGTTAGAAAAATGTATCAGAAATGTTTGTGCGATAACCATGAGTTCAGACTCTGCATGTACTTAAGGGCCAAATCTCCGGGTAGAAGTAGAACCAATCCCCTCAGCGATTTGGAGCAGTCAATATATTGAATAACTAAGAAAAAATCAGTAAAGATGTGGCAGCGGCGAACCTCGGCCTCGCGCACCTCGCGGCCATCGCGCTCCACCGCGGCAAAAGCCGCAGCGTGGAAGCGCCTGCGTCTCGTCGTTGCTGCCGGCCCCTCGCCCCCTCGGGATGCCAGCACGGGCGCACAGCTCGAGCGAGACCGCGGTTCGCTGCTGCGGGGCTGATCCCATCGATTGCCACCGGCCAAGCTTCTCGGTCGACAAAACACGCCGCCCCGCCGCCGGTGCTTCCCAATCCGCCCAGCGAATCCCCAACAGAGCCTCAGATCCGGTGAGGGAACCGGATCAACCGGTTACCGGATCGTCTACCGTGTCTACTGTGCCGCACAGGCCGTCTGATTAATTGCTATTTTCATTTACAATATTTTTTTCTTTTCCTAATACATATCTATTTCTCTCCTCATTTACAATACATTTCATATTTTTCAACTGTTTTTAATTTCTATGTTCAAAACCAAAATGACACTTAATGTTCCTATAGATGGGCAGCACGTCACATGAGCCTTGACAATCCAAAAGAGCCATCCTAATCCTCATTTCCTCCTATCATGAATATAAGATAGTTTAGGAGTTTTTATTTCATTTTTTATCTTAACGTAAGATTTGATTAATTAATCAAGGTAAATCAGTTTAGGATCTCTTATGTCAAGGTAACTATCATATTTTTTATGGGTAGTCAAAGTAATTTCTTTAGTACTTTTATGCTAGCGGTGTATAATCTTCTTTAAGAGCAAATTCTTTATTTACTATCGAAAATTTTTCTATTTCTTTATTCACTAATAAAATTTTACACTTTCCTTATTTACCATCGGATTAAATTTCTCTCCCCTTTATACCATTACCGTTCACCATTAAACATAACAGAATCTTTTTTTTATAGGGCATCTACGAGTGAGTAGAGAGTTCGCATAAGAGTTACGGGCGGCCCCAAGAGGCGCAGAGGATTACTATACCAAACATGTTAGGAATGTTAGGGTTAGGGACAGTATCTTCTAGCAAGAACTTAATAATGTTTGTTAAGCCATCATAAACTACCATAATTAGAGTGGTTGTCCACTGAAACTAAGTTCACATCAGAACCACCTGGTTGAATGTACAAACACTTTAACTAGAGTGTTTATTTGGCCGGGTTTCACCAAACAACAAATTTTCACTTAAACATCAAGACTCTTTGTTGAATCAAAAAAACATAATAGAATGGAAGAAGTATGTTTTAAGTCATGTAAGTAAACTAGTAGCTTCAAACATCTCAAAAGGTGCCCACAACATGCTGTGTAAAACATGATTGGCAATTCTATAAAAAAAAAGATTCTATTATATTTAATAGATGAATTAACAGTGATGATAGAAAGGGGAAAGAAAATCAAATATGGTGGTAAATAAGAGAAGAGTAAAATTTCAATAACGAATAAGGAAAAAGAAAATTTTTTGATAGTAAATAAGGAATTTGCTCCTTCTTTAAAGTAGACTCGTGTAGATATCACATTCTCATAGTACTATCTCTGTTTTAATATATAATTATTTCTAGATTTAGTCAAAATTAAATTTTTAACTTTGACTAATAATATCTAAAATATTAAACAATTACTTAATATAAAAATTATATATTATGATTATTTATTTCATAATGAATTTAATAATATAATTTATATATAATAAAATATTGTTGATTCTACATTATTAATAGTCAAAATTAAAAAAATTAATTTGATCAAATTTAAAAGTACTTATTTTTTGAAACGGAGTGAGTAAATCCTAGTGCAAAGCTTTACCTGCGTTTCATAGCCCTGTGGCAGTTGCGAGATGAAGTCGTGGGCGTTGGCAGTCTTGGCCGCAGCCATGACCTCCTCCTCCGTGGTATCCTCTTTTGCCGAACAGTATGTTCTCCCGTATCGTCGTCGCGAACAAAACCGGCTCCTGACTGACCAGTCCCATCTGCGCGCGCAGCCACTTGAGGCGCAGCCGCCGGATGTCCACGCCGTCCAGCGTCACCTCGCCGGCCGACGGGTCGTAGAACCGCTCCAGCAGCGCGATCACCGTCGACTTCCCCGAGCCGCTGCTGCCGACCAGCGCCACCGTGCGCCCGGCCGGCACGCGCAGGCTGAAGTCAACGAAGATGGGGTTTCCCGGCCGCGACGGATAGCAGAACTTGGCATTCTTGAACTCCACCTCGCCGGTGACGTTGGAAAGTTCCTCGCCGGCGTTGCTCCCCGAGTCGATCTTGGGCACCCGCTGGATCATTTCCTGGATCCTCTCCGCCGCCGCGATCGCCTCGGAGAAGTACTTGACGTTTGACAGTGCCGAGCCGAGTGACCTGAACGAGCATTTTCATTCTGGTTAATTAGCTTATACGGAGTAAATGATGGCGAACGAAGCATGTTGGTTTCGAAACTACTGTGCTAATTACGTACAGGCCACCGACGACAATGAGGGCGGTGACGATGAAGGCGGTGCCGCCCCGGTAGCCGTGGTCCATGACGAAGCGGCTGCCGTACCAGATGTTGAAGGCGTGGATGGCGTAGGTGACGCCATTGGTGCCGAGAACGATGCCCTTGGCGAGCCCCTGCTTGATGCCGAGCCGCGCCGGCTCCTCCAGCGCGGCGGCGTACCGCGCTAGTGTCCTCCCCTCCGCCGCGAACGAGTACACGGTGCGCACGGACGACACGGCCTGCTCGGCGACGGCGCTCGGGCGCGCGCACTGCTCCCTGACCCGGCGCGCGAGCGCCGTGAGGACGCGGCCGTAAAGCAACCCCGGGACGACGAGCAGGAGCGCGGATGGCAGCGCCATCAGCGTGAGCCGCCACAGCAGCGCCATCCCCACGGCGTAGCTGCCCAGGAACATGGAGACGTGCCTGACGAGGTTGGGCACCTTCTCGCTCAGCGCGTCCTGCACCACGAGGCTGTCGTTGGACACGCTGGTCACCACCTCCGACGTGGAGCCGACCGCCTTGAGGTCGAAGAACTCCACGTCCTGCCGGAGCACCGCCTGCAGGTACCGCGCCCGCATCCGCGACGCCTGCCGCTCCGCCGTCCGCCCCCAGCAATAAGCCTCTGCACACACGCATGACGCATCCCATTCCCATCAGACGACGCAGCAAAATAATGGCACATTGCACAGTGGCACTACACTGTACGTATAGATCCAGTCACCAGTCAGCTCTCACCTAAGAACGCCATGATCCAGGAGGCGCACGCCAAGATGAAGATGTTCATTACGTTATGATATATCGACATCGTTAGCTCGATCGTCAGTGTGACAATGCAGCATAGATTATGATAACCTCATTGATTGTCAGTGTGACAACGCCGTGCGCGACTGCTTAGTGCTTACCTCATTGATCCTGGAGGTGAAGTGGTGCAGGATGTCGGGGCCGCTGCCGAGGTCGTTGGCGATCCGGCCGGTGATGAGCAGCCTCAACGGCGTGGACATGCCGTCGCCCACGGCGCCCAGCAAGCCCATCGCCATAAGTGCCACGTCCGCCGCGTCCGCGTACGCGAACAGTGCCATGAACGACCAAGACGACGGCTTCGGCCTTTTCGCGGCGCCCGCTCGGCGTTCTTCTCGCCGGTCGTCGCACCACCCATGGCCGTCGAGTAGTTGACTTGATTATCAGCTGGCAACCTGGCACACAGACCGCACACGGCGCGCCGTCGAGACTGATGATGAGCAGGATCCGAGTGCTGAACAATATAAATAGTAGAGCAGGTGCTGTGACGAAGAGGGAATGATACGCGGATCCACGATGCGAGATTATATTTCCTAATGTGGCAAGTGGGAATGGGCAAGTGACAATAATACATGGCGGTTGTGCACAGATGTTGACCTTGTACTGTATCACGTTTTCGAGCCTTGCGATTCACGAGGAAAAATACTTCAGATAGTACATAATCCATTTAATTTCTTTATTCGTGTTTATTTCTTAGAATTATTATTGTTTGGACAGCATGTTTCAGGCGTTCTTTGGACCGCCGATCAACATTAGGGCGTCCATATTATTTGGCCAACATGATATCAAGAACTTAGGAATGAGTTCAGTTCTTTTGCTTTGAATCATGTGAACTGTGAAGCAAATATGGCTGCACATTGTTGTGCTAAGTCTACCGACACAGTTAACTATAGAGGTAGCTGGATGAATGACATTCCGCCCTTCCTAAAGGATGCCCTTTTCACTGATTCTAATTCTGCTACTCTAATATATAAGCTCCTATGATTTGGTCTAAAAAACAATTTCTCTCTATGTATAATAATGAAAAAAAATACTATTTTACCAAAATTTTTATGGTATATAAATTGTGTTTGTAAAATTTTAGAGTCAAAATAATGTTAGAGACATAATTTCATCCATCAAAATTGTGGTAAAAATCATAATAATAAAATTGTCTCTATGCAACAAAGTTACTAACATTGTCAATGGCACAAGTGAAACACACAATGTGAAACTTAGGATCTATTTTACAATTAACATCTAAATTTGTGGTCAAAAGACAATTGCCCTCGAGTATTATAAGCACGTGCATGTCGTGGAGTACGTATGAACTCGTGATGCATGTGAAAGTGAAGAGATCCGAATTGGCCTGCGACGCGCGTATGGGTTGCGGCGCTGAAGGCAAGAAGAACACTGACACCGCAACTTGTCTGGCTCCTGTCCAGGGCAGGCAGGGGCTCTGCATCTCTTCTCCCACTTGCCCACCATCAGTTCTCTGCATGCACCAGTGCGTCGGATGCTCTGCGCCTGCTGGCTGCTTGGCTCTGCATTCGCAACTGTGTATGATACTCTCTCTGGAAGACTGGCCTATATCACTTGTAATACTATAGTCTTTAATTTTTTTTTCCTAATTTACTCACTCAGGCCACTAATTTCTAAGTGAATTTTTTTCTTTTTGAAATCACATTTGACCATTTATTTTTATTAAAAAATTTGCAAATATAAAAACAAATAAGTCATGCTCAAAGTATTTCTACTAATAAAACAATTCACAACAAAATAAACAATATTGGTCAAAGATACAATCAACCAGTCAACTTCAAATGGGACGAAGTGAGTATTTTGACGAAAGTAGGCAACACGATTTCATTTTTACTAAGTAGTAAAAAAATGAAACTCTAGCTGTAGGACTAGAATTAATTGCATTTCTAAACTAACACATTTTTCATCAAATTGCTTTATTTTTCTCTCTCTTTTTTGAAATGTTTGATTTCTCCTCCCTACTAATGTACATCCTCCAGACACAATAAGCATATTTCCATAATTAGTAAAATAAATTATGTTTGGTTAATTATATAAAAATATATTGCTATTTGTGATACTAAATTAATATAATTAGACTCATAATGAATTATACTTTTTATAATATACTTGTTTGATGTCGTACATGATCAAATTTATTATAAATGTTTGACTTTGACTTATTCTAAGTCATATGAAATATACATAATAATATTCAGGATCAAAATCAATGTTTCTTTAGCAAAATTCATGGGTCTACAAGTGAACCCCATTTTGGAAAACAAAAAATAAAACATTCTGCTCTCTGCCAAATTGGGGACCGTTTCGCTGGCCTTTACTGGAGGCCCATAACCAGAACCAACGCTTTGCCGCTAGGCCCGCTACAGAGTCCAGAAGCGTAAACGGCGTAAACACTCTCACCGCGTGGTCCGCGTTACGTTCTCCATCGCGCCGCCGCCATCATTGAGCGGGAGTCTCACCGCTTGTGGCGGGCCTTGTATCGCCTCCTCACTCGTAAGCTTCTACCTCCACTCCTCCGGTCCGTTCGTCCCGCCGCCGCCGCGCCACCAGGGCGCCGGCCCCTCTCGCTCCAGCCAGGTGATAATTGATAAACTGATAACGCTGACACTGCGAGTTTTTCAGTTTGCACATGCCAACAGGCACGATTTGTCGAGCTTAGATGTTAAGTTATGTAGATGCGATCCTGCTTAGATTTTCATACTATCTTAAAATAACTTGTGGTCAATTCCTATTATTTTGCTGTGCTCCCCGTTAGTGTCAGTTGCTATTCGGCTGTGATACTGAGTGCGTGCTCCTAGGAATATAATGTACCCACTATAGTTATAGATAAAACACAGAAGGATTGGTAAGATGAAAGACCTAATTTGTACCTTCTCTCATACTTCACTGATGTTTTCATGTCAACATTACATGATATTCATTTGAATAACCCATTTCTACAGGAAGTTCCAACATTTTGCTGAACATTCTCACTTGCAGCTTATCCAAATGGTGACTTGAATCATTTGAATGGGCTCCAAATCAGATCTGCGGTGCTTTGCTGCTATCATGCAGGAAGCAGGATCTCAGTGCTCGTTGCGACCTTGTTGCAAGCTAACTAATCCGAAATACTTTCCAGAGGGACCCTTGGACATGAGGGATGCATGTGTGCCCTTCTCTACAACAATTCCTTTCTCAAGCACAGTGATCATGTCACAATTCTGGATGGTGCTCAGCCTGTGTGCCACCACCACACTTGTCCTACCGATCATCATTTGGTTTAGAGCCTCTTGCACTAGCTTTTCAGATTGGCTATCCAATGCACTCGTAGCTTCATCCAATAGCAAGATAGCAGGGTTCTTCAGGATAGCACGCGCAACTGCAATGCGCTGCTTCTGGCCTCCTGAAAGGTGAAGACCTCGCTCACCACACCATGTTGTATATCCATCCTTGAGGTTGCTGATGAATTCGTGCGCATTAGCCAACCTTGCTGCATCCATGATTTCTGCCTCACTTGCATTTTCTGTGCCATACATGATGTTCTCTCTTATAGTACCTGCAAATAGTATTGGTTCCTGGCTGACCAGCCCAACATGCCGTCGCAGGGCTCGGAGATTGTACCTCTTTATATCTCTACCATCAATCATGACCACCCCACGAAGGGGGTCATAAAACCGCTCAATGAGCCCAATAATGGATGATTTACCAGAACCACTTGGCCCAACCAGTGCTGTTGACTTTCCTGCCTTTATGCTCAAGGAAAAATCTTTGAAGATGATCATGTTTGGCCTTGATGGGTATGCAAAATCAACTGCTGCAATTTCAACATCGCCATTGAGCTTAGCTGGCTTGTAGCCCATATGATCTTCAGGGTCAATTTCTGTTACCCTCTCAAGAACAGCAAACACTGAAGCGACTGCATCACCACCCTTAGCAAGATCTGTCGTCATGCTGCCTGCTTCTGCAATTACACGTCCTGTGCTTATTAAAATCATGAAGGTTTGGAAGAGTGCCTCAGAAGTAATGCTATTATCAGCCATAAGCTTGCCACTATACCATAAGTCAAGGGCCCATGTGCATGTCATGAGGCCTACGGAGGTACCAAGGCCGAAGCCTGCAAACCATGACTGTCGGATGTTTTCCTTGCGTGGGCCATCTTGAGCTTTGTCAAAGAGTTGTAGGATGCGGTCTTGGGATGAAAAAGCAGTGACTGTCCTGAAATTTGAGACAGCCTCTGCAGCGAGCTTGCTGCTCTCGGACTGTGCCTCTATTGATTTCTTCGTCATGCTTTTTAGTAAGACACCACGCACATAAAAGCAGGCAATAATAAGAGGTTGCGCTGCTATCATGACAAGTGCTAAACGCCAGGCTGTGAACAAACCCAAGGTGAAGGCGATTAGCACAGCAGAAACAGTCTGAATCACTAGAGCCATTCGATCACCAACGAGGGGCCTCACCTATATCACAGATATATTTGGTCAGACAAGATTCTTTTCCAAATATGTCAATAAGCATTATGCAGTCATTGGACTTACAACACTAGCATCCTTGGCAAGCTGCGAGCATATAGCACCTGAGGAGTTCTTGTCATGGTCGAACCACCCAATCTCGAAAGTGAGAATTTTTGTAAGCATTTGTTCCCTGATCCGCTTTGTGAGGTATTCCCCCATTGCACCAAAGCTGTAGTGCTGCACTATATTAAGCAAGAATGATACCACCGCCAGTGCGACAAAGGCGAGGGCATAGATTCTTGTTTGTTCCATGATCTTGGCATGATCTGTCAAGAAGTAGACTGCGAACATGCTCCCCATGATATATGCATAGATAGGCTGGATGCTTCCGAACAGGACTGCACAACAGCTCCCCATCAGCGCCTGCTTCCACTCCGGTGCATTAAGCATAAGTAGCCTCCTGAAGGATGGGACAGGAAGGTTTGGCTTCTCTGTATTGTCATCTTGCCTTGCATCACCCATTGACCATGCTGAGTGTGATCTGCTGGCTGAAGAGGAACTCCCGCTCATGCTTTTCCTGCTGGATTGATCCATAGAACAATATGTAATGCTGGTTTCATGGGCATCATCTGCTTGACCTGAATCTTTGATCTTCTGAAGATGAAAAAGAGAGGAGTAGAGGCCATTCTCTTTGGCAATGAGCTCTTCATGGGTGCCTTGCTCCTTGACTTCACCTGACTTCATGACAACAATTAGATCAGCATTTTGGATAGTTGAGAGGCGATGTGCAATGACAATAGAAGTCCGTCCCGCAGAGGCCTGGTCAAGTGCCTTCTGCACAAGATGCTCTGACTCTGTATCCAACGCACTGGTGGCTTCATCAAGGAGGAGGATCTTTGGTGACATTAGGATTGCTCGTGCGATAGCAATCCGTTGCTTCTGCCCTCCGGACATTTGGACACCACGCTCACCCACCTATCATTGTTTACACAATATCAGCATCAGAATAAAGGTCACCAACTTATATTTCACGGAAGTGAGAGTTAATTCCATGGTAGTTAATTTGGACGTTTCGAACAGATTTAGGTGAGCTAAATTTTCAATTAGCAAGATGATCGAGAATTGAGAATAAACTTTTTTCGTACAAGTTTCTTGCAAGATGATCAGGACATCTGGGATTTGATAAGACATGCTCCTCTGTTTTTTTAATTTTTGTTGTCCTAGCGACAACAATTTGATAATGGAGGTAGTATATATTAAGTCTTCCAGATGTTATAATGCTAGATTGGCTGCAATCTTTCGTTGAAATGGCTGCGTGGTACTCCTTTTTCAGTGTTGTATCTAGCTCAATTTAATTTTTTTTGCCAGCTCTTTTATGATTCAGGATTTCTTGTACCAGCATTACATCCCTACCTGAAGCTGTCAAGCTGGGTCTCCTTGGAGTCAAAACTATTTAAAAGCTGTGTGAGTATTCCTATCACATCAGCCAGTTCATGCGCGATCCTAACCGTGTAGAAAGTGTGAATGACTTAGCCTGTTATATTTGTCTGATTGGTTGTTTCTGCATTGATCATACCACATTGTTGTTTGTTTTACACTTCACCTCCAGCCTAAAGAGAATTATCCAAGTAAGCTACAGCTCTTTAGAACAACATTGCAGACAGCTTTCTGAATCTCAGTTTTGCGGAAGGGCTTTCCTGGTTTCTTTCGTTGAGCGCGTAGGCAGGACCCATGTCATCTGCCAAGGATGCGGCACCTAGCACTCTAGCAGCTCTAGCAGCAGTAGAATAGTGTTTGCTTTCATATGAAGGCAGGGTGGTGGGCATATCGTGTTACCTGCGTCTCGTAGCCCTGTGGCAGCTGCGAGATGAAGCTGTGTGCGTTGGCCGCCTTCGCCGCAGCGGTGACCTCGTCCATGGTGGCGTCCTCCTTGCCGAACAGGATGTTCTCTCTTATGGACGTCGCGAACAGCGCCGGTTCCTGGCTGACGAGCCCCATCTGCGCGCGCAGCCACTTGAGCGGCAGCTGCCGGATGTCCACGCCGTCCAGCGTCACCTCCCCGGCCGACGGGTCGTAGAACCGTTCCAAAAGCGCGACCACCGTCGACTTCCCTGAGCCGCTGCCGCCGATCAGCGCCACCTTGCGTCCTGCCGGCACGCGCAGGCTGAAGCCGACCAAAACAGGGCTCTCCGGTCGGGACGGGTAGCAGAACTCGACGTTCCTGAACTCCACCTCGCCGGCAACGTCGGCCAGCTCCTGGCCGGCGTCGCTCGCCGAGTCGATCTTGGGCACCCGTCGGATCACCTCCGCGATCCTCTCCGCCGCCGTGCTGGCCTCTGACAGATACTTCACGTTCGATAGCGCGCTTCCTAGCGCTCTGCACGGTGCACGCGCGCCCACATTTGTTCGTTAGTGACTATCCTAATCTATGAGCAGCAGCAGCTTAATTAATTAACTGGAGTGAAGAAGAACGGAGCAGTGGCGAGAGTGTTACGCACAGGCCGCCGTGGACAATGATCGAGGAGATGGCGAGGACGGTGCCGCCCTGGTAGCCGTGGTACATGACGAGGCGGCTACCGTACCAGAGGTTGAAGGCCCAGATAGCGAACGTGACGCCGTTGCTGCCGACCGCGACGCCCTTGGCGAGCCCCTGCTTGAGCCCGAGCCGCGCCGACTCCTCGAGCGCATCCGAGAACTGCGCCATGGTGCTCCGCTCCGCCACGAAGGAGTACACGGTGCGCGCCGACGAGACGGCCTGCTCCGCGATGGCGCCAGGGCGCGCGTACTGCTCCCTGATCCGGCGCGCGAGGCCGGCGAGGGTGCGGCCGCACATGATCCCCGGGATGAGGAGCAGCAGCGCGGACGGCAGCGCCACGAGCGTGAGCCTCCACAGCACCGCGAAGCTCATGGCGTAGCTGCCGACGAACATGGTGGCGTTCATCAGGAAGCTCGGCAGCTTCTCGCTCAGCGCGTCCTGCACCACGAGGCTGTCGTTGGACAAGCTGGTGACCACGTCGGAGGTCGACCCGGCCTTGAGGTCCAGGTACTCCACGTCCTGCCGAAGCACCGCTCGCAGGTACCGCGCCCGCATCCTGGACGCCTGCCGCTCCGCCGTCCGCGCCCAGCAGTACCCCTCTGAAAACATATCATGTCAGTCGCGACTCGCGGTCAGCAAGAATAACGGCGGTATGAACTGTGAAGTGGCAAAGCGCTGTGCTCACCTAGGAACGCCATGACAGAGGAGGCGCACGCCAGGAAGAGGAGGTTCCTCGCGTTCTGAATAGTCAAGATCAAGTTGGTTGTCACTTGTCAGTAGCCGTAGGTAACGAGGACACGGTGACAATACGAACAACACCTTCGATTCGAAAGAGGAATGAGTACCGCGGTGATCCTGGAGCTAAACTCCTGGACGAGGTCGGGGCCGCGGCCGAAGTCGTTGATGAGGCGGCTCGTCAACAGCAGCATCGTCGGCGTGGCCACGCCGTCGCCCATGGCGCCCACCAGGCCCAGCACCATCAGCGCCACGTCCGCAGCGTCTGCGTGCATGAACACCGACATGAACGACGACGAGCCCTGCGCCGGCGCGGCCTCCTTCTCGTCCGTTGTCGTCTCGCCGTCGCCCATGCGGCAAATTAAGCCCAGCAAGCAAGCTCTGGCACCACCGGACACTCACGAGCTAGTTGTGAACCTTTCGCTGATCCGCTTCCGAGGTATGGCGATCTGAGACTGTATTGTACTTCTAGTTTACTTGACCAACCATGACCTTGCCGCAGCCTCTCCGTAGGAGTATACCATTCATACGGGGATTAGAGTTTGAAGCATGCTTAAGGCGTGGGTTAGTTAGCACATCGGACGCGCAAAGTACGCTCCGGTTGTCTTGGTCTACACTTCATCCGTTTACAGATCCCGTTTTTTAATGACCACCCGTGGACGGCCGGTCTTTGGCTTGGCATCTACTCCAGTTTACACCTGGTATATACCTACTTCTCCTAAGGAGAGCATTGTGTAATGGATCGAGACATGTGAAAAGGAAATAATTTCGAGATGTTGTCACGTTGTGTGGATGGCACCGGTGGTGTCCACGCGATCGATCAGCTAAATTTTCATGATTTTCAGGGTACTCCCTCCGTCCAAAATAATAAATATTTTTAGATTTATTTAAAGTTACTTTCTAAGTTTTAACTAATACTCTCTTCAATTTTAAAAGATTGCCACTGTTTGTGGAGCAACTGATTATTAGTTGCTTGTCCACACTCAGTGGCGAAGCTAGAGACAAACTGAGAGGGGTGCACACTTTATTTGCGCCTATTAAAGGTACACAATTTGTAGCTGAAGATGGTGCACAAATGGTGGATTTAAGCTAGTAAAGAAGGTTTTTTTTGCCTGACCCTGGTGCCAAGGCACCCCCCTTGCCTCATTGAGCTTCGCCCCTGTCCACACCGTCTCACACATGCTCTCGACCTGTTTAGTTCCATTTATACCTGGCCAATGGGCCGGGCTGAGCTGGTACTGCACGGGCCTAGTTGGGCTCGGAGTCGGTTAGTTGATCGGACTGTGCCGTGCCTAGGTCAAGCATGACCCGACTAATTTTTCATAGGCTGGGCTGTGCCGTCGAGATCGTCGCGCCAGGCCAGACCGAAGCATGGATAAAAAAATAAATATTTCTACGAAATTACTAAAAATTAATTATATAATGTTACAAATCATAAATTTTAAATATAAATATGTCAAATTACATATATTTTTAATATAAAATTTCAAAAAATGATAAACGGCCGAGTCCTGACGAGCTATACGGGCTTGATATCGGGCCTGACTAGGCTGTGCTCGTATCGGGCTAACAAGCCTGCGGCTAAGCCCAGACATGCCCCGTGATGGGCTTCGAGCCAGTACAGCCCGCTTGGCCACCGGGCTGGGTCGTGCCCATGTCGGGCCAAAATGGCTGGGCCTCATGTCGGCCTGTTTAGCCCGGCCCAGCTGGCCAAGTATAGTTCCATCCCTTAACAACGGCTTGAGTAAGTTGTCACGGTGAGATCTAAGCATGATAGCCCGTTGACACAATTGTGAGCTATTCTATGGTGCTGGGTATTATGAACATAAAAGAAGAATTCATTAGTGATGCAAGGGACATTTAGTATTGATATTTATGGATTACTATTACATGAATATAATTCTGTATATAACTAGGTCGAATGCGTGGCGGCTGTTTACTGATACGCAGAAAATGGAACATCCATTTTTCTAAAAAACTACATTTTTTGGCCCCTCAAATAGCATGTGCTGTGACCCATATGAGAAACTGTTCCTTGATGCGCACACGCACCGCGTAAATTGCTGTACGTACTTGTGATGTATTTTAATCAATTTGTAAGTTAACAGTCAGTACAATTTGAGGTATAATAGGTGTAAGGTCAATGCATGACTCACACTTGAATGCTTATATTTATGGGGGATATCTCTAGGAGCTGTTGAGATGCCAAGACAAAGACGAAGCCTCCAGTATTATATCAATTGAAAATGGAATATATCGAGAAACTAACCTACGACTTTGGCATGCTTATTGTTAGATTACTTATTGCAACATGTTGGTCATCGACTCATCGCATCTCATCGAGAGCTGAGAAAGCTATCACTTCCGAGCAGTTTGCTTCCGAGCAGGCCACGGCGCCAGCTACCAGCTCGATCTAGCTAGCCAGGCATGGGTGGTGAGAAGACAACCGCCAAGAGGGACTACATGGCGGCGCCACAAGGATGGTCGTCTTTGTTCGTCCACGCTGACGCCGTGGACGTGGCGCTAATGGTGCTAGGCCTCCTGGGCGCCGCGGGTGACGGCATGTCGACGCATCGCCAACGACATCGGCAACGGCCCCGGCGAACATCCGCAGTTCCGCTCCAGGATCAACGAGGTACACGAACACGCACCGCACCAGTGAATCCTGACGATAATTTTCATCTATTAATCAATGGCAAGGTAGCAACTAATGAAATGATCGATGTCAATCAGAATGTCAGGAACCTCCTCTTGTTGGCCTTGGCCTCCCTGGTTCACGGCCTTTCTAGGTGAGCAGAGCGCTGTACCTCGCACCACTGGGATTCCTAGGATGGCCTGCACACTGTTATATACACTTACCTGTTGTTCGATGCAGAGGGGTATTGCTGGGCACGAACGGCTGAGTGGACCTTTTTTTAAAAAAAAATGGAAAGAGTGGGCTTTCGATGTGTTACCGTTGGATCAACTTGTCACTATCGTGTCTTGTTTATTACTCCCTCCTTTCTAAATTAAGTGTATTCTATATTTTCAAATATCTACTTTTAACTATCCATCTTATAAAAAATTATAAGAATAGATTTATTTTATTGCGAAATGATTCATTATTAGAAATACTTTAAACATAACTTTTTGTTTTTATATTTTTTTAATCTTTTATTAAGACAAATGGTTAAATTTTCATTTTAAAAAATAAAATAGTTAGTTATTTTGGGACAGAGGAAGTACATACTAATCCTTCGTCCCATTCTAAGTGTGATTTCTAAAAGTTTGGCTATTTGCATTATTTAAAAATTTTATTAGAAAATAGTTTAAATTGTCGTGAATTATTTTATTAGTATAAATACATTAAGCATGATTTATTTTTTTCTATATTTAAATAAAATAAATAGTCAAATGTGTTCTAAAAGTTAAAAAAAGAACACTAAAAATGAGACAGAGCAATTACATAATTGTATTTTTAGTGTTAATAAAGTAAAAGAACCAAAATTTTAGTGTACATGTGGTTTCATTAGCTCATTTGATAAATTTTCACTTAAGATTTTGATGATGTGTGGCAGACGAAATAAGAGAAAGAGTATGACAAGCATGGGACAACTTTCACACATTAACCCACTATATAAGTATCACACATCTCGTATCCATATATTTTTGTTTGCAAATAAAAAGAGTATGAAACTGTTACTATAAAATATTTAAAATAAAGCAGTATGAAGTTATTATAAAATTTTAAGTCTTTAGATTAGGATTATGAGATTGCTTGGTAGCATTGCACTAGGCCTAGTCAAATCGTCAATTTCTTGCCAGTCGGAAAGCTAAAACAGCAAGCGGCTCCCAGGAGGAGTGCCATTGTCCCGATCGAGGCCCAGTATTTACGATGGCTTAGACAGCGGCCGATGGAATCCCCGCCGCGGCAATGAGCGGTGGCTTCCTGGATGCCGTGCCGGCATCGCAAGGAGGTTCAGGGCCGGCGGCTTTCCGTGGCTGAGAGCGACAAGCTCAGGCATGTGCGGCACTGATCAGTGGCGGATCCAGGATTAAAATCTAGCTGTGACGAACTAATTACTACTACTGAAATTGACAATTTTTTTAAAAAAACTATAAAAATTTTACAGAAATATCATAAAAATTTCACAGTATAAATATAAAAATAAAAAAATATCTATGTTCTAAACAGAGCCTAAAAAAAACAATCAACGGAACGAGCCTATGACAGAACCATGAGAAAGCGGATGTATTTCCCTACGAACCGAAGCAAAAAACCCACTGGGATCAGCGGCACGAAGTTGGCGAGGCGCTTCGGAAGCTCGTCCATGCACTTGACCGCCTAGTTAGCCAGCAGGCACGAACCAGTGGTCGATTGGTTTCGATCATTAGAGGCTGGAACGGATGGGCTGTATGGTTGATCCACAAACGGTTCAGCGAAGCTCATTAATATTTACGTCTAATTAAGTTGCGTCCTCTCGATAATATATTGTAGTATGTATACGCAGCAAGGCTTAAGGAGTGAGTCTACGGTGTTACTTCATCCGCTAGGCAGGTATGGCGACAGCCATGGCTCGCCGGAGTGGTAAATCCGCCACTGGCGGTGATCTATTCGCGGTCCCAGCTGTTCCGCTTGTAAATCTCCAACAGTTCGCTTAAAAAATCATTTTAAAACATATTTTTTGAGTCAGCCAAAATCTTTTTAACTATCTTCTTCAACAATTCTTTTAAATATAGTTTAAATTTAATCTAAGTGAATAATTGATCCCACGGTCAGTAACACGAGAGATTAGATTAAGATCTCAAAAACTTTTTGAGATCTACCTCTAAATAAAAAGATTTTAATGTACTCTTTCAAAAGTAGAGAAGTGTTTAAAGAGAGAGATTTTTTTACACTTTTTTCTCATAATTGATTTTAAAGGGAGTTAACGGAGAGTTTTGGAGATGCTCTAACCTACGAAACCCCACCTCCTCCCTTTCCTTAGTTGTCTGATTTTTGTTCAGACTCATTCCATACTTGTAAATTAGGATTACAGAAAGGGGATTCCTGCGGAGAAAACCTGTAGAAGTAATTATATATGCTCAATTCTTTTTCTTCGTGCATAAGATAAATTAGATTATAGTCTATTTTTTTACAAATACTTACATATGAGTACAATTGTTAGCTCATTAGAAAAGTTCATTTTAATTAACGACCTTCCGAACTACAAAGTTCTTGTACACGAATCCTCTTGGTTTATTTTACTACGGTATTAACCATGTGGAAAAATAAGTGCAGGGAGGTGAGCGTGTTATTCAAATATCAGGAGGGCAGAAGCAGAAGATTGCCATAGCTAGAGCAATTGTTAACTCACCCCCGATCCTCCTTCTCGATGAAGTCGGAGCGTGCTGTACAAGAGGCGCTCGAACTCGAAGTGGCATCTGTGGGCCGTACAACTATTGTCGTCGCACATCGCCTCTCCACTATCCGTAATGCTGATATGGTTGCAGTTATGCAGTATGGTGAAATCAAGGAGCTGGGCTCGCATGACGGGCTCATGACCGATGAGAATGGCCTCTACTCCTCTCTTGTTCGCCTCCAGCAGACAGGTGAAACTATGGTGATCCATGGAACTGGTTGTACATTTGCTGATGTGGCACAACCTAGAAGCCATAACTTGAGCAGGCGGCTGTCTTCAACAGACGAGTCACCATCCGGACGGTCAACGGTTGATGCTCGAGATGACGACAACGCTGAGAAAAAGCAGCCAAAGCTTCATGTTCCATCCTTCAAAAGGCTGCTGATGTTGAACGCACCAGAGTGGAAACTTGTGCTGACAGGCAGCCTCAGTGCAGCTTTGTTTGGAGGCATCGGCTCTATGGTTGCTTATGGGTTAGGGAGCATGTTCTCAGTCTACTTCTTGACAGATCATGCAGAGATCAAGGCCCAAACAAGGATCTATGCCCTTATCTTAGTTGCTCTTGCTGTGGCTGCAGTCATGCTTAATGTGGGCAACATTACAGCTTCGGTGCCACGGGGGAGTACCTCAACAAGAGGGTAAGGGAGCAGATGCTCACAGAGATCCTCACTTTTGAAATGGGGTGGTTTGATCGTGTGGACAACTCCAGTGGTGCTATATGCTCACATCTTGCCACTGATGCTAATATTGTAAGTGTTATCCATCGTGTTAAGTTTGTGAATATATTTGGAAAGGAATAATACTTCATCAGAAACAATATTTTTTTGGTTGCAGGTAAGGTCACTCGTGGGTGATCGAATGGCCCTAGTGATCCAGATTGTTTCTGCCATGCTCATATCCAGCACCTTAGGTCTGGTCATCGCCTGGCGTTTGGCCCTCGTCATGATAGCAGTTCAACCTCTTGTCATCCTTGGCTTCTACACTCGTCGTGTCTTACTAAAGAACATGTCAAAGAAATCGATATTGGCACAGTCTGGGAGCAGCAGGCTAGCCGCTGAGGCTGTTTCCAACTTCCGCACCGTCACTGCCTTCTCATCTCAGGTCAGGACCGCATCCTGCGCCTATTCTACCAGGCGCAGGATGGGCCACGCAAGGAAGGCATCCGACAATCATGGTACGCAGGACTTATCCTTGGCACCAACACATGCCTCATGGCATCCACATGGGCGCTCGACTTCTGGTATGGTGGCAAGCTCATGGCTCAAGGTCTCGTTACCGCAGAGGCATTTTTTCGTACCTTCATCGTGTGATCGCAAAAGCAGGTAGCATGACAACAGATCTTGCTAAGGGTGCTGATGCAGTCACTTCAGTGTTTGATGTTCTTGACCGGCAAACAGAAATCGACCCTGACAGTCCTGATGGATACAAGCCAAAGAAAATCAAATGTGACATAGATTAGAGGAGTTGATTTTGCATACCCATCAAGGCTAGATGTGCTCATCTTCAAGGGTTTATCCTTGAATTTACAGCCAGGCAAGTCAACGGCTGTTGTTGGGCAAAGTGGCTCCGGTAAATCAACCATCATTGGGCTTGTAGAGCGCTTCTATGACCCACTTCGAGGGTTTGTGAAGATTGATGGTAGAGACATAAAATCATACAATCTGCGAGCCTTGCGACAGCACATTGGTCTTGTCAGCCAGGAGCCAACACTCTTTGCAGGCACCATTATAGAGAGAATATCATGTATGGCACAGAAAGAGCTAGTGAGGTAGAGATGGAGAATGCAGCTAGGACTGCCAATGCTCATGATTTCATTAGCAGCCTCAAGGATGGGTACGACACTTGGTGTGGTGAGCAAGGTGTTCAGTTATCAGGAGGGGCAGAAGCAACGTGTTGCCATTGCTCGTGCCGTCCTAAAGAACCCTTCCAACCTGCTACTGGATGAGGCTACAAGCGCGTTGGACACCCAGTCTGAGAGAGCGGTGCAGGAGGCGATGGAGCGGTTGATGGTTGGCAGGACAAGCGTGGTGGTGGCGCATAGACTGACTACTATCCAGACCTGTGACCTGATTCTGGTGCTTGATAGAGGCGTAGTTGTAGAGGAGGGCACACATGCGTCCCTCATGTCCAAAGGCTCGTCTGGGGCATACTTTGCATTGGTCAGTAAGGAGGTAACTAGAACTGGGAACTTTGCACGAGAAGACACTTTCAGATATGTGAAGCTTCAGCACCATTCATAAGATATAGCACGTAAGGATATTCTGAAAAGCATTAGACATTGAATCTTCCCTTGACAATAGTGGGTGCGCAAAAAATGTATTAATCATGTTTCTATTTCCTTGATACAGCTGCTACACATGTATTGAAGTGACGAAAAGGACAGGTGGTATGAGGGAAAATGTGTATTTCATTTTGACTCCAATTTTCAGTTATTACCTCTCTCTTAAAAAATGGATAACTATATTCTTAATACTATGACAGAAGACACACCAAAGGGAAGGTAAGCACAGCAGAGTACCTTCAGTCATACACAGGTTATTTTACTAGCTTCAGATGCCATGATCAGACTCTTTTAGAGTGGGGGCTGCGTTTAGTCACTCATGGTATGCATCGTGAAGTATAACATGCTCGCATTTACTCCCTCCATTATGAAGAAGTTGTCAACAATTTCAGAACGGGTGGATTAAATTCTCAGTGTCTGGCAGGGTGATATACCAATGCTTTCTAGTTTCTACCCATGATTCATGGAAAGATCAGCAGGCAATAGGGAGCAGCTGTTCAGCTGGGGACGAGGTTACGAGCAACCTCAAGCACACCGCTGCCAGCAGCACGCGGCACGCCCAGTGTCCACGACTCATGCGTAGTAATGTTCGCCAAAACACGTTAAAAAATAAAGTTCGCCAAAACTGATTAGCCGCACGGAATAGACAGACGATATGTTGAGTAAATTAGTGCTACCACGGTAGCACATAGAAACTCAGGCGAAATCCTTAGGGTGCAACAGCTAGCATGTTCTATGTTTGTTTTGTACCTAAAAGCGAACTCCAGCCTTTCTTGCATACTAACAATTCAGCATTATTTTGACATTGTACATGTATGAAAAACTATTAATTTCCAAATCATTCAATTCTATGCACAACTAAAGGCCAAAAATGGCTAGGAAGCTCACTCTTCATCATCAGTTTTCTCATCGTCGCTGCTAGCAGCTCTGTATCTCCACCCATCCTCGGCATTGTCCCCCTCTTCCTCAGTCTCCTCGCTGTCATCCTCATACAACACTTGTCTGGCCCTAGGCCACTGGTGTTCCCCAGGGGCGTTGACAGCCAGAGGTGTTGTGGAACCTCCTTTGTGCTTAGGTTTCTTGGCTGGTGGCATCGTTGCGGTTATGTTCCGCTTGCTTCTGTGGGACTTCTTTGAAATAGTGCCCTTGAAAGCAGCAGCAACTTGAGCACCAGCATCCTGGTCATGATTCGGGTGCTCTTTTCTCAGATGAAGGTTGAGCTTGTACTCGTGGATATATGCCTTATCGCAGCCATCGTATGGGCAGATGTATGGGCGATCAGCCGAGGGAGCTGGGGGTGTTGCTGAAGATTTAACTGGTTTATGGTGGTGATGGTCTGGTGGGTTGCGGTTCACTGTCGATAAACCTGGATTCTGTTGGCCAACTTATATCAGCCACTCGAATATTCTTTCATAAGGGGCATTTACAGATATTAAGAAATCTTACCTTCTCATGTTGTGCCCTGATATGAGCCCTTAGTTTAGACTCTTGTGCAAACCTTCGGCCACATTCTGGATACTGGCATACATGATAGTTATCTGCGGAATGAGTTTTCATGTGTGCCTTCAAATTAAAATCCAATGAAAAAGCCTACAACAGCCAAGACACATCATATTAGCAATCGATTTTACCAAATCCATAGTTATGATGTGAAGGCTGGTTTCTTTTCAGCATTCAGAATTAATGGCCTTATCCAATTCATTGCTCAAAATGCCATGCATCCTAAAAGGCTTCAAAGAGACCTTGAAAAGATGCTAGCGAATATAGAAAAAGTAAGTCCAAGACCTTAAAAAGATGTTAGCCAATCTAGAAAAAGTCCTATTAGCACCACAACTTAGAAATGAGCAAGTACTGATAGCACTATTTTATCAAGTATTTCTGGGAACTATTTGAGTATCTTAGGCTGGGTTGCAAAAGGGAGAAATGTATATTCACTCATGAGTTCACTACGTTAAATAATTCTGTCAGCGACAGCATTTGAACTGAGCACAACCATTGTTTCAACAGCATCTTTATCTTTCTCATGCACATGAATTTAAGCGGTGTACAAATTGACACATTTGATCAGTCCAGAAAAGCAATTTTGTAGGCTTGATGCAGTCGATGGAAATATGATAACTGATCAAAGCTTTGAACCAAGTTACATTCGAGAAGAAACTAACCATCATGACTTCTAGATCAGGGGCATATAATTTCAAATTAATCCTAATGAATTTCTATTAATAAGAAAATATACAAATTACTCATATGTGATCTAAAAGGAATCTACAATAGACAAATAACACAGGAGGGGACAGGGGAGACGGTGATTACCTTCCCACAACCTTCATGAGGACAGACAAAGTTCTTTTCTCCCGTATGAATAAGAAAATGCCTCTTCAACTTAGAGCTATCCAAAAATTTCTGCAAAATCAGATTAAGCACGAAGATTAGTTAAGCAACTCAAATAGACCAGTGTCACTGTGATAGATACTACCTTGCCACAGTTTTCATAGTGACAGATATATTGCTTCTCCCCATGGACATGAGCATGCTTCCTAAGAGCCCCTGCATCAATGAAAATTTTCCCGCATCCTTCATAGCTGCAGAGGAATAGAACCTCAGTGTTTGGTTCAGGTTTTGCAGCTTCTGCCCCTTGTTCTTTGCCCTTGCCTTTCACAGCTGCCAACCTATCCTCTGTAGAGAAATGCATGTGAAAAAAATGCTAGCTGAATGAGACAAATAAAATGAAGAAACAGAAGGCATAAGCTCAACTGGTCGAATGTGCAATATACAGAACACTAAGTATTCAAGAACAGATGCGGAGACATACAACATCATGCACACCAGATGTTTGCGACTGAAAAGAAATCAGTGCCATTTGAAACAAAATCTCAATTTTATCTCTTACAAACTTATCATAGGATAGATTCACTAATGGATTTATACGTACTAGTCAACACTAAAATATGAAAAGGGGAATATAGGAACTGTTGCAACATTGCGATTTGTGAAGAATATGCGGTGCAGTCAACAAGGAATAGGAAAAGGCTCCACAATTTGTTGTATTACTTCAATACTAATATTAGCCACATAGTAAAGTTACTCAGCGAGACCCTTTAAGAGCGCACATAGATAGCAAGAAATTTCTGAAATTGCGAGAACAGGCAGACAATAGAATGTCACCGTTAGCAAAGTAACAAGTAGGGCGACCAGGGTTTTAGAAACTGGGTCTGGACCGGTTTTCGGTTTGGCTAAAAACTGGCCGGCTAGCTGGGTTTGCTAACCCAACTCTATACCGGACCGGACCGGTTTGAGCGAAAACCGGCCGGTTTTCACCGGTTTCTAAAACCTTGAGGGCGACTAGTGTTTAAGTCTTGCTTGCAATTATATCTCTATTTATCCTTAGACCCTACCACATAAACTAAGTGGTGACGCTTACAAGAAACCAAAACCTAGGCCTCTCATAAAATTCACCCAACATACAAAAGCCACCTGCACGCCTGAAGTTCATATAAACAAGATTACAAGCACTACCGTGACGTGCATCAAACCAAGATGAGGGAGCAGCAAGGGAGGCATACCTCGCACCCACTTGTAGAGCGCGCAGGGGCCGCCGGCGACGACCATGTCCTGCGGAACCCTGCAGAAGAGAAGAGAACGCACAGCAAAACAGTTGAGATCCATATCATCACGACCGGGAGGGAACGAGGGAAGCGGAGGAACGGAGGTCAACGACGACGCCGAGAGGCGGGGGAAGGGACGGGACTCACCACTCCTTGACCCACCGGTGGCGGCAGACGGCGGCGGGCTGCATCTCCCCGGGGAGCGAGCCGGCGGGCGGCGGAGGGGAAGAGGCGGGCGGGGGCTAGGGATTGGGAGTTTGGCGAAGGGAACAGGTGGGGGGTGGGTACGGCTGGCGCGAGCAGATGAGGCAAGGAGCACGAGTCTGATGCGATGGTGGCGATCCTCCCGTCGCGAGGAGATATGGCAATGGATGCCATGACCAGCTCCCCCAACTCAGAATCGGATGGAGGGGCAAGCGTGACCTTGCGTCTCTTTCTTTTTCCCCGGACGCGCGCTTCGGCTCCATGTGGGTCAATCATCAATGGCGCTTGGGCTTCGCGGCTCGGTGCGCAAGCGTGGACGGGGAGGGCGACAAGCCAAATAATAATAATAATAATAATAATAATAATAATAATAATAATAATAATAATAATAAAATAAAAAAATGATTTGCTCCCGTCTAAAAAATACAAAGCGACCAAAATCTTGCTGAGTTCTATAAGGTCTCTTTGGAAACCAAGAATCTCATAGAAATGTCACAGAAATTAGTTCAATTTCATATAAAAAATATAAAAATAAAAAAAATTCTTTGTTCTAAAGAAGGTTTAAAATATGTTTAATAAGCATTTTCAGTTTGAATATTTAAAATAATAAAAAATAAAAATTAGAATAACATAAATAAATGAGCAAAAGAGTACATAGCCTTTGATCAGATTCATCTGTGTTAGTCTGTTACTGCAATATCTTAAACAACGAGAAGAAATCCCTACATATTTTTAAGACATCTTCTTAACTCATCAGACACAAACTATGCTAACAGTAGAAGTGTCTTAATTTACTAAAGCATTTTTTCAACATGTGTAGTCTTTACAAATGACAAAACAGCCATTGAAAATTTAAAGATTGACAAACGTCCAGCCTATGGATATAGATTCTTGTCATAAATTTCTCTATCTTGATTCTTTTTTATAATAAGAAATATGGTGGAATTAATCTGTTTTTCCTAATTGTTGCTTCTTGTCATAAATTTCTCTATCTTGATTTCTTTTTATAATAAGAAATATGGTGAAATTAATCTGTTTTTCCTAATTGTTTTCTATTTACACTTATGTTCTAGGCGTAACGACTCGAAATAAGCATCTTATATATATTAGAGATCATAGGCAAATATGATATATATGAATGAAAGAAACAAGATGAATAATCACAGGCAAGTATGGCATATGTGGATGAAAAGGACATGCCACATGTAGTCATTGTCATAGAGAGAGGAATGTAACGTATGTATAGTCGTTAGACCGGTGTATATTGAGTCACGACATCACCCACACAAGTTGTTGCAAGATTTATATTTACATCCATCATGGCAAACCTTGGGACTTAAGCGTTCTTGTTTGCTAACATGGCTTCAGTTACAAATAGGATTGTGCCAACGTGATTTTTTTCCATGTGAATAGTGGTGCTTCAGTGAGATGGTACCCGAATGAGGTATTTCTTAATGACATAAGAGAACAATCAGGCTCAAACTAATGAATTTTTTTTCTTGAGTTCATATTTTAAGGGTTCATTTGAAACTTAGAATTTTCACATGAATCGTACATCAATTTCACATTGTAGAAAAATATATAGAAATTGAAAATATTTTTCCGTTCCAAAAAGACGTAACAGGATCGAACTGGCCTTCCTAGCCAGTTCCTACACCTTTTATGTTTCTATAGATTTTGTATTCCAATTTGGTCTGATGGTACTGTGTGCTTGAGTAGAAGCCCATCGATTGTCTTACATTGAAATTCTGATGACAAAATTAAGTATAGGTTGAAGTCCTGCCACAACTAAAGTAATCCATAAAATGGATGATCAACCTATAAAGAAAGAGGAGCATGCGCCACGGATCACCAAAACTAAGAAAAAATAATTCCATTGTTTTGCCCCTTGATTATTCATGCAACTATAGTTATTATTTCAAGACACATGTCTAGTAAATAAAATAAGACACTGCACTTGTCATACCAATCGATACCATGGTTTGTGCAACTTCAAAAGAAGATACAATATGAAATTCAGCCATGAATGCCCATCTACAACCAGACTAATAGTCATGCATCTTGAACACAAAATTTATTTTGTATGAAAAAATTGCCTCAACATGGAGTATTACACAATCTTTTGCATAGCCTATATCACGTCTAAATTGCATTTCTAAAAAAAAAATTCAAGCTACGGCCGGTGCTTAACAAAGAGGTGGATTCACTCAAAAAGAAAAAAAAAACAAAGAGGTGGATCGTCGACAAAGCGTAGCAAAGTCAAACCCCTCGGAAAAAAGTCACCAGCTGCGGTGGGCTGCCTTTGCCTGGGTTGCCAGACCGCGCATTAAACAAATCCCAGCGAACCGTGGACTTTGATCGTTCCCCCCTTTATTTTATTTTCCAGTTCGCGCTTTTTAAAAATTCGTTCTGGCACCGAAAAGATGGAGACAGAAGCAATCGCGGCCCTCTCCGCGATCAAATCCACATCGGCGCAACTACTGAAAAGCACGCCGTTCCTAATCCTGCCCCGTCCCGTCCGTCCGGCCGGGACCATCAACGCCGCCGGTGGGAGGTGCCTGTCGCCGTTGGTGACGCCCCCGCTCTGCACGTTTCCTCACGGTCGGGGAGGTCGCGTCGGGGAAAAAAAAAAATCTCATCTTCTGTGGAGTATCCCCCCTCGTCCCTCTCGCGGTTGGCTGACGACGTCGGCTTTGTGGCTGTGGGCGAAACGGCGGCGGAATTTCGCGGCCCGGCTTTGGCTGCCTTGTCTTGTTCCTCTCTATCGGTACTTGCCCGGCGGTTGATACCACCGTCTCTTCCTTCCCCCCCGCTCCCCTCGTTCGGTGTTGAAAAGGGCGCGGCTTTCTCCGGGTTCGGTTGGAGGTCGGCACATTCTTCTTCGTGCGTTGATTGTCTTCGGTTGGCGCGTCGTCAACGCCACGACTCGAGCGGGCAGGCACGACCGGATTGATTTTCGCGCCGTTTGTCCATTTCTGTTTTAGTGTAGCAGCAGATTATTCCGACGTTGGATGGGATTGAACGAATTCGCCGTCAAATTTCAGGTTCGCGAAGCGATTTGAATACTTGGCGCGTCGGCATTGGTCGGCATGGGCGGCGTGTGCTCGGCGGGGTACGCCGGTGAGAAATCGCCGGCGGAGCTCTCGTTCCGGGCGATGGGGTTCGTGGTGGACCAGGATTTTAGGGCGTTCACGGCCGCCGGCAAGAACAGGACCGCGCCGGTCGAGGATGCGGCGGAGCCTGACAAGGTGAGCCACCAGTCGTATCGTTTTTCTGAGAAGGGCACGCCGCCGCCATCCGCGGGCGGCACGGCTCCCGACTCGGACTCGAAGGAGCCGCATTTGAGGCGTGCACAGTCCGAGAAGGCGAAGGCCGGGAAGCCCAAGAGAAGCACCTCTGCCAAGGCTGGTCCGAGCAAGGTGAGTGTACTTTTCATTCTGAACTGTGCACTCCAGTATAATTATTGCACATACAGCCTACACTTTTTCATGACAAAATCCTTGTAGATAGAAATGTTACTTCGCGATCTTGTTCGTAATAAAATTAGCGGCTCCCATAATTCTTGCATTCTACCATCCATGAGCCCTGAGTCAATATATTGAATTGTGGATGGAGGCACGGTTTCTGTAGTTCAAAAGATGCTTGTTTTACCAGGCTGCGTAACACATTTGTTTTTCATTGCCTCTAACGTCAGGTTTCAGACAAAAGTTTAGCATTTGGTAGAAAGAGTACCTCTGGACTTGGAAAAGCAGTGGAGGTTCTAGATAATTTGGGTAGCAGCATGTCAAGTTTGAGCCATGGAAGCAGTTTCGTGTCAGGAGCAACAACAAAGGGGAACAAAATCTTAATCCTTGCATTTGAGATTGCGAACACAATAGTGAAGGGCAGGAGCCTCATGCAGTCATTGTCCAAAGAAAGCCTGAAGTATCTGAAAGACACCGTCCTTCAGTCAGAAGGTGTACAGCGTTTAGTTTCAAGCAACATGGATGATCTAATGAGGATTGCTGCAGCTGATAAGAGGTTCGCAATGCATTAACAGTTCCATTCTATGTTATGGGAGGTTGCTATCGAAACTTTCATGTTCCCAAAGATTGAAAAATTTCGTATCCTGCTTTCACTTTTCAGGCAAGAGCTAAGAGTATTTTCAAGGGAAGTGATAAGATTTGGTAATCGTTGCAAAGATCCTCAGTGGCACAACCTAGATCGTTATTTCTCCAAGTATGTTCTCACTGTTTACATGCCTCAATGATTGATATACAAGCTTAATAATCTCAGTTGGGTATCCAATCATAATGATCTCAATAGTAACTCTTGTGTTCATTTCCAGGCTAGAGTCAGAAATTAAACCTCAGCAAGAATTAAAAGAAAATGCGAAAGCAAAGATGCAGCAACTGATGACCCTTGTTCGATATACTGGTGTGAGTATCACATACTTTATAATCTTTTGAAAGAAAAAAAATGCTTTAACAAATTTCCTTAGTAGCATCACCGATATTGTGCTCAGTGATACCAACGTGATAGTGCTTTGTTTGAAAATCATATAATTTGTTTGCTCTGTGATTATTCATACTAATGTTTTCTGTCCTGTTATTTTGAATGTCGTCACGTAGGATCTCTACCATGAATTACAAGCTTTAGATAGATTTGACCAAGATTATCGCCGTAAATTAGAAGAGGAGAAAAGATCAGTTACATTTGAAA
>BCLG01004066.1:5758-37204 GCA_001602295.1 Zoysia matrella
GGAGGCGCACGGTTGGCTATATATATATAATTATAATTATATTACATAATTGTAATTATATATTATATAAACGTACCTATAGTAATATATAATTATAATTACAATTATGTAATATATAATTACATATAATTATATTGTATAATTAAAATTATATTACGTAATTGTAATTATATATATATATATAACTGTAATACAATTATAATTATATTACATAATTGTAATTATATATTATATAAACGTACCTATAGTAATATATAATAATTAGTATATATTATGTAAGTATATATAATTATAATTATGTATTATATAATTACATATAATTATAATGCAATTATGTAATATAATTATAATATATATAAACTGACGCCGACAAAAGCAAATCTAGACCTGTTTTTACTTTTGAATTAGGAGAATTTATAAAAGTTCACCCCTTTGGTTGAGCTTTTGGCTTTTGCAAAAGTCAAAAGCGGCTCAACCAAAGGGACCCTAAGAGTCCTGGGCCATTGGATCAGTTTCACTATTAGGCAGAACAGACAACAAAACTACTGAACTCTCAACATGATTAAAAAAACTTTCAACAAAAGTTGATTCACAGCATAGAAAATGGCCTTACTGAACAAAAAATGTATCTCGCAGAGCAAGAAAACAAACAATCTTCAGTGACTCAGTATAATATAAGGAAAATGGGAAAAGCATTAAGAAACTAAGCGTAGAATTGAAGATAAGTTCATACCACTCTGGTGAGATCCGCCGGGGTAGCCAGCAGGGGGATAGCCACCGTGCTGCGGATAGCCACCTGGCTGAGGGTACCCATGCTGCGACGGGTACGCCCCAGGTGGAGGAGGATATGCTCCTGGGGGAGGTTGGTAAGCCCCCGGGGGAGGTGGGTAAACCCCCGGCTGTGGCGGGTAGCCCTGCGGAGGGTAGCCCTGAGGCGGGTACCCATGGCCACCGGCAACACCATGCATCAGGTTGGAGAAGAGCCCCTTGTCGCTCTCGTCATGCTTGTCCTTCCCTCCTCCCATTGTCGCCCCAACTACCTGAAGAAAAAAGAGAGAGAACATACAGTAAGCTGTGAAACACAGAACACTAGGATCTAGGACACAAATTGTTGTTACCATTGACTTTTATTATCATCTTTAGACATTATTAAAAAATCAGTTCACGTTGTCAAATTACAAGTCGTGTTTCAAATACCTTTAGTGATAAAAGAAATTATATCAAATATATAATATTTATCATACTTCGTAGATAAGACAAAAATGGTTAGAGATAATGGTAAAAGTTCATGGTGACAACAATTAGAAAACAGAGAAAATACTAGCTAAGTTTGGCCTTTAAAACAGAATTAGTAGCCTACTGAGATAACTAGGAATAACAAACTGGAGCAGTTGTACATTATAGTCTTTGCTATACACAAATTAACTGCACTCAGCGATCAGGTGAAGCAGGGAACAGATGATCACTGGCTTTCACTTTCGATGTGATGTTCCTATAACGCAGAACCATGCTCGACTAGGACCATCTCCAAGATAACCTCATTATATTAACCCTCAAAATATCGATTTCTTCACCACAACCCCACCAAAAGCTCCAATCCTTCCGCAAGATAAATTTCCCCACTTCCAAGCTCCAACTCGACCAACGAGAGGAGGGTTTGCAGGATCACCGTCCCAAACCAAACAGTCAGCTCTACGGATCACTAGATCTAACCGAACTATCACAAGGATGACTGATTTGCCAGTCCGAAGGGGAACGAAAAAAAAAAATCAAGCAAAATACTACACGCAACAGCACCACCTGCAGATACACAAACAAATACAGGCCAACACGGCATTGCAGAAGCAGAGCAGAGAGAGAGAGAGAGATTGAGCATACCAAGCGTCGCGGGCTCCGATGATCAACGGTAACAGCAGCGGAACAGCAGGGGAAGCAGCCGATCTCGGCGATTTCTCGGATGGTGAGAATGGGATTTGGCTGTTCCCCTCTCCTCTCCCGAGGCTATATACTCCGCACGCGACACGGAGCAAGGCAAGCAGCCCGTTGGGGAAACGCGTGCCGCCGCGTCCCTGACGTGCGGGTCACACGGGAGTTGGTTGGATGGATAGGCTGGCCCTCTCGCCGCCATGTGGGACCGTGTCACACGTTTACGCGTCCCAGGCACCTGCCCCACCAACCGGGCCCACCTTGCTGTAAGCGAAGTCTCAGCGAACCCCAACAGACGAGGCGTGAAGACGGCGGAAAGGTGGGTCGATGCGCGGCCCAGTTGGCCCACTTGAACTCACAGATGAGGACCCATTCTAGATTCGCTATGGGGCCCATGTGAACAAGATGGGGCTGGCTCGGCTCCGACCTCCGAAGCGTAGCCAGAGCCAGCCGATCGCAGACACAACATGAGCTCGGCACGCAGCGTCCTGACAGGATACCGGCTCCTCCAGGCCTCGGCAGGTGTTTGCGCGCATCTCCGTTTGCGACGTGCTGGCTCTGCTTGGTGGCGTCCACAACCTGTTCGGCGGAATGCCGCGCCATGCGATGCCTGCTGCAGCATCACCTCGACAAGGTACTCCGTGCTTACTGGCACCACAATTTTCCTGATTCCACCAGTTCGTCAGAATGAGCTTGCTGTGTGTTTCTTCTACTCTGGTCACGCCGTGTTGTAGCCCTGAAATGAACGGATCACTTGTTTCACTGCCTCAGAACGTACACGGTACACCGAACACCTACACAGATTGAACTTTTTTATCCTCGTTGAACATAAACTGAATTTCTCGTGCCATTACAGCCAACAATATGAAAATACAATCACTCTGTTTCATCGCACAAGTACACTGCCCTATAATGTCGAGCTATGAATGTTAAGAATACAAATACAAAAAATGTAGTATGCCCCCTTTGAAAATAATCTTCAGTGCACTGCAAGGACCTGATAATCAGAACACCATGTAGTCCGTCAGATTTTTAGCTATATATAGCTGCAAATCTAGTCATTGAGCACTGAACAGGCAAGCTGGAGTAACTATTTCATTTTAGTGAAGAATGTCATGTCGCTGTTCTGCTTCTGAAATGCTGGATTTACACATGCAAACAGTGACGGCTTCTTTTTCTTCGCTGGGAAGAGGAACATTCGGAGTGGCACTTTTGATTTGGTGGGTGTGTTCCTCCAAGTGCTGGTAGCCTTGGGCGCCGATGAGCTAGTGCTCGTGAGTATGTTTGACATAACCTTTTCAATTTCTGTTTGGAGCCCTTGCACAAGATCCAGACCAGCCTTCAGTTCATTAGTAACTTTGTTGTTCTCCTGCTTCATGTTTGACACCTCCCCCTGGAATTTTGCAGCCTGGTATGAAGTGAATCTAGCCCTTTCCTCAATGTCTGCACCCATCTCCATGGTTTCTTCAATTTCTGCTTGTATGCTGCATAGGGAGTCAAACCTGCACTGGAGTTCCCCTTTTAACATTTCATGTTGTTCCAACCAAACTTGCAATTCAATCTTGAGCTCTCTTAGTCTCTTTTTAGTAGCTTCTGCATCAGATCTTGCCAGCTGGTCATCTGCACGATCTTTGATGGCCTTCAGCTTGTCCTCATTTATTAGCTTACTGATATCAGGTTGCATCTGTTCGTACTTGGCCTGAAATCCTTGTATCTGTTGAAACAACATGCTGAACTTCATCAAGAACGCTAGGTTTGACTCCATTAATGCATCAATTTCTCTTCTGAACTTTTCTTCAAGAGGAGAAGGATTGTCCATCTCAACAACTCTTGTTGATTTGATGTCCTCCAGAATAATAATCTCTGGGCTGGGACCAGCATCATATGATGAATCAACATTGTCAGGAGATTTGATTCTTAAGTTAGCTTTCATGCTAGAACTCGTCTCCTCTATCCTGGAAATAGATGATGCACTTTGTGCCCTTTGATGAATATGCAAAATGATAGGAGTTCGTCGGTGGCCCCTAACTATCCCATCCTTTTCACTCAGAGACATGGTTGAATTCATCCGGTTGCCATTATTTGATGCATTTTTATAAGTAAAAGAGTTCAGTAGCTCATGAAGTGAACAAATCTCCGCGTCCTTCATTGCTTTGGCACTCTGTAGTTCACTTATCATGGCTGTCATATCATTCAAGTGTTCCTGGTTTTTTGTCTCCACTTCTGTGAGCTTTCTTTTTGCATTCTTATAGTTTCGTAGGATGGAAGTATACTCAGCTAATAGCACCATTTCCTTATCTTGGAGCCCATTCGAAAGCAAATCCTGCAGCTTAATCATGCTATCCTCTTGACCTCCAACATCTTCAACTTCAACACTATTAGTGGTCATATATGAGTTTTCTTCTGTATTTGTCTTCATATGTGGTTTGTTGTCCTCCTCAGTAATTCTGTTGCATGGTGTTGAGTAATCTTGCTTACTGTGTTCTTGTTTCACATTTTCTCCTGGGCCATTAGGGGGAATGAGATGCATCTGTTCTAATGAACCTCCCTCGTGGGAATGTATATATGATTGTACACTGCCTTTGGTGCTAGCGGTAATGTCATGGAGATGTTCTGGTTCCTCATTGATATTATCATCTGATGAATCATTATATGTATTTTCTGTTGTTCCAACATTCACTGATGCTGCGGCACAGGTCGAATTATCTTCAACTTTCCAACAGCACAGATCCTCAGTCTTTTCTAACTGGCAATGCTTTTCTGCTTTCACGTCACTGTTAACACTTGATGACTGACTGTCACTAGGAAGTATAGCTGTCTCTGGTATATCATAATGTTCAGGAGATCCACCCACTTGTTGATTCCTTGCAGCTTCATCCCTCTCAGGATCTTCTTCTGATTGCCTTGTTTTGTCATCCTCACCTGATGGTTCGGTGCTAATGGATGTTGTTGCTTCATCAGTCAGCATGCACCTAGAAACATCTTGATGCTCAATGAGTGGTAATTGCAGCACATTTAAAATATCATAGAATCTAGTTATCATTTCAGCAAAGTTGGAGTAGAATATTCTTTCCTCTGCATGGTAGGATTTGCAAACGTTCTCCACTCTAATAAGCTCCTCTTCTGCTTCCTTGAGGTTATCAATTAATTCATCTGGGCCATTGGCTAATTCTTTCTTCTCTTCCTCTAGTTTTTGCAACAAATTCTCCAGCTCGTTGTTTTCCAGACATAGCCCCTTTATTTGTGCAGTCTGTGAAGAAATCATGAGCTCCAAATCCACAACTTTATTGACTAGGTCGTCAATTATTTCTGCTACTTCTTCAACAGAAAGATCAGAGTTCATCTGAAAGTATTCTTTGATTTTATCTACTGTTTCTCGCAGTTCAAGTTTCTCCTGCTTCAGGGAGTACAATTCATATATTCTATCATTGACATCCTTTTGGACATTCGCATATGGTGAACTTCCTGAAGATGGTAGGGATTTACTAAGTCCCCTCATGATACCCTCCAGCTTTTCTCTGGCAATCTTGATTCTTTCAGACTCGATGATTGCTTGACTGATGAATGTCCTCTGCTGTTCCTGAAATTTAATTATGGCGTCCTGACAGGATTTAAGAGCAGTTACTGTCATCAAAGCCCGGGCCTCGTTATCCTCGATCGCTGCATTTTCATTGAACTTCTCTTGGAAGTAGCAAACTTCTTCCTGCATGTCATTGATTTGCTTTTCAAGATCCCAGTACTTTGCAATTCCACTTTCGTAAGAGCTTTTGATGAACTCTTTCTCAGTCTGCAGGATTAGTATCTCTTTCTGTAGCCTGCCTATCTCTGCATGTGCATTCTCCTTGCTAATTGGAGTTACAGATTTCTTGCCACCAGATTTCCCTCCATGCTTCTTCTTCATGAGTCCATCCACTGTTGACTTGTGGATTTTGCGAGGATCAACCATGGTAAATGCCTTGGGGAGATTGTCATCATCCTCTTCTAGCAATGCATACTGGACCTGGTCAGGGAAGGCAGTTGCAATGGTATGGTTTGCTTTATGTAGCTCCCCAGATATATGGTCATAGCGTTCAGCAAGGGCCCTGTATGCCCGGTATGCCTCTTCCACAGAATCAATCACCTCCGGCCGTCTCTTGTAGTACATTTCTGCCCTTTTTGCGAAAGAATCAGCTTCCTCTCCAAGAAGGCAAAGAATGCACTTGACTCTGTCCTCCATGTCTGCACATCCGCTGCAATCTCTTAATATTTGAAATGAAATAATGTTGAACAGCAACATATAATCAACCATATTTTGAAGACGCAATCTTTTCAGGAAAACAATAACACTAAAAAAATCATTATCCCATTACATTTTCTGGATTATAGAAGCGTGTGTTGGAAAATGTTTGTGATACATTGTATGATAATGTCTAGTGTAACTAGTATTTTCAGTTTTCATAGTGGTTGTAGTTTGTTTTATTTGACACAACATGACATGCAAATCTATATTTCAAATTAATTTATCACACAAATCAATACTAGACCAGCATTTGTCTCTCAGAGAACTGACATTTTCGTACATTTTTCTTTGCCAATTCACAATTATGAACCTATACCATGTATCAGTTTCATAGTACATTACCTGGCAATAAGTAAGAAGTGTGTATTTACTAGAAATTTGGCATAAATGATAGATTTTGTGACGGAGAATCATGACCAGTGATGCAAGGGATGATGCTAATGCTAGTTATTGTACTACTTCATTTTCAGGAGTATGCAAATTTTGAGAAAGAAAGAAACTATCAGTGCATATAAATATCTTTCCCCCTAGTTGTCCAACAAAGCTGTGATGCTATGGAGATAAGTAGCACGCAAGTTACACCTTTTGCTAAGATTGAACTGCCCAATTGAACCGGGATCACAAGAAAGCCAAACCTTTGAGGTTGTTGTCGAGCCATTTGGACTGCTTGGTGCGGACATGGCTTGCCCACCACCACGAATAGGCATTGCTCGCCGCTCGCTGCAGCATCTTGTTTCGGACTTGATTCAGCTGAGAGTTCTTCAGACCAGTAGCCCTTCTATGTACTTCCACCTTCTTTGTAAATTCATCTCACTAATCTTCTTCTATGTTGCAGTCAGGACTGATCAATCTGGATGCCTTTTAGATCGTGCTGGTGTTGCTCTTTAGCTCCTACTATGAAAGATGGGAAACTGATGAGGATATTTGAACTTCAGAAAGAAATTTGAGAAAGAAAAAATGTCATGGATGGTCAAGGTCCAGCACCTACTACATTCGCAATGTGCCATGTCCAAGCGAGAAGGATAGGGATGCTTATGCTTCGTTGTCAACGCAAGAGGGTAATTAGTTGGTGGTAGTGGAGACGAAGTGGCAGGACTCGGGAGGATAGTCTCTAGCTGGTGGGATCCTTGGATGTGCTGAGAGGTCCTGGTCACGGGTGTGTTGCTTGGCACGTCGGTATGTACGCGTTGTGCCCAATTTTTTTTTATGGGAAAACTCTATGCACTGCTGTGATGTAAACTTGTTCAGTAATAACATTCCCTAAACAGAAGAACCAGATAATGTGGAGCTAATCTTGCGGTATCTGTCATGTTTTTTAGGATCGAAGTTGCAATTAAATTTGAACTGGAATATTCAGTATGCCACTCTCCTCACTTTCCCAGCTCTGGTACTGTAAAAACTAAAAACTCTTTTGATTGGGACTAGCTAATCTCTGCCAGTTTCAGAAAATATCTACGAAGGGATTCCACACAAGGCTCTTACAGAGTTTGCAAGCTTTGGGTCATCCTCAGGGCACACGCCTTTCAAAGGAGTATGATCAACAAACCAATGTGGGTCTCAACATTAAGATTCCATGAGATTGCGCGACCAGTGGGCTACGAATCCACTTGATCATGCCCTGGAACAAAATCAAGCGAGGAATACATCCACTACAACCGAAAAAGGCATTATTCCTTTTGCTGTTATAATCATCAACACGACCGGTGTTGCATTCCATCTTAATTAAGGCAAAACAAATTCTTGCACGTTTCTAGCTCAAGCAGCGGTAAACAAGTTCTTCCAGGTTTGTACTTCAGACCACAGGTAAACAAGTTCTTAAGAGTTTCTATCTCAAACAACTGGGTAAACAAGCAATCGTTCAGTACAAAGCAAATAGAGTAAGTTTATCTAATCCCACAAAAATATAACAGTTACAACCATAAGAGTGCAGTGCATCATTTGAAGTCACAACAGCATCAGGATCCAGGTTTTCAAGGAGACCCGCTTCCCCTTGGCGAACCACGATCCTCATCACCATTGCCATTGTCCATAGGACTTGGGCTGCGGTTACCCCTGGGACTTGGGCTGCGGTTACCCCTGGGACTTGGGCTGTGCCCTTTAGCAACAGGGCTCCGGGCACCATCAGATGGGCTCCGGCTCCTACTGTCCCTCCCACGAGGGCTCTCACCATGTTCTGAGCCATTGCGCTCATCAGTATCCTTTGGTGGTGGGCTCACCCGGTCCCGAGGACTGGGGCTCCTTGGACTCCGGCTTCCATCAGGCGTGGGGCTGCGCTCCTTTGCAGGTGGTGAGGCAGATCGCCTTGGGCTCCTGCTGTAGCTAAGACTCCTTGATCTCCTCTGGTCACGGTGTCCACCTCTAGGAGAGCCAGATAGGGATCTGGATCTAGATCGGCTGGATATAGAAAAAGGATTGTTAAAACAATAAACTTGAAGTTCAGGAGAAATACTATTCAAGATGAAATATAATAGAAAGCAAAAGGAGTGGAATGATAACCAACAGCATGGCTTACCTATAGCTACGGCTACGGCTTCTGCTGTAGCTTCGACTGCGGCCTCTCCCACGGCGCGGAGACGGTGACCGTGAATAACTCTTATCACGCCTGGTAAAAAAAGAAAAATCATTATCAAGGGTACTTTTAAATAAAGCCACTCAAGGAAATTACAAACCCAATGCAACAAGAGATTTTTTTTTACCAGGAATAATGCCATATATAGGGAATGGTTATAGTATATATTGAAATGATACCTGAGGCTCCTTGGACTGTTCTGGCAATTTCTTTCTATATGACCCCTTTCTCCACAGCGGTAACATTTGTTTTTCCAGTCACCAGCCTTGCAGTCCCTTGCCCAGTGACCATCAATTCCACAGTTAAAACACCTTCCTGTTCCTGGCGGTGGTCCCCTTCCCATATATTCACGTGAGCCACCAGATCCACGTGGTACCTAAAAGTATTGTTTAGTACATAAGCAAGGTCAGCTATAAATTATCCGCACCATCTGTAGCTTAATATGAAAGCAAAACTTACTAATAGTGAAGACAGAACTTACCCCCTTAGCAAACTCAACAATAATGCGGCTTCCATCAACATCCCTTCCATCTAGCTGATATTGAGCCTCATCAGCATCACGAGGATCACTGAATTCCTGTAAGTTGATTTGCAAGAAGAGGCACAAGACCAAATATGTTACAAACATTGTTTCTTATACAACAAGAAAAATCATGAAGTGTCACAGAATTGAAGGTCATAAAAAATTCACTTACAATGAAGGCATAGTCACGCTTCATCTCCACATCACGCACTCTGCACAAAGGGTTGCCACAAACAGTAAGCCGTCATGAATCAAGTAGTCAAATGCATCACCAACTTGGAGTTTCCACTAAAACAGCCAATAAGATTACACCAAGGGCGCCCTTCACCAAAGTCCTCCATAAAATTTGGAACAATGGTCACCAAGTCCACCAAGGGCACCCTTCCACCAGACCAGCACACCTCCCGGGTTGTGTAAAAAACCGAAAAACCTTCAACAAGATCACTCAGGTCAAACACAGTGTCTCAGATCAATCTTCTACATCATGCTTAATTATGTAGAATCTGCTAAAAAACAAAGGGCCCACAGGGACTCAACCACGAGTATCTAGAGAAGCGAAAAGACCCATGTCATGGACCAACAGCTGCTAAACCAAAAATTATGGACAAGGATTGGACGGACCCCTTGTTAATTTAGTACTCTACACATCGCAAGACAAGTCTCAACAGAAGTAATCTCAACCTATGAAGAACTATATACAAAGCATTGCAAAATTCTTTTACTAAAGAGAAACCTTTTTTTATTAGCAAACCTACCTTCCATACTTGCTGAAGATATACTCTAGGTCACGGGAACGAGTACGGGGTGCCAACTTGCCAACGTACAGGCGAGTGTTTCCATAACGATCATCGTAGCGAGGCATGTCTCCTGGACAAAATAAAAGCCCCCGTCAGTCGGTCAATTTCATCAGAAAAACGAATATAAATAAACTATAGTAATATACACCGGGAGCAGAAACTAGTATAACCCTGTAAATAGTAGGAACACGTCTGTTATTAACAATTCTGTTGCAGTAGGCAGAGTCTCAAGCCACAGGACGCAAAGAGACAGCTGAACTCAGCACATGAGATACCCTAAACCTACCCCGCCAATAATAAACTCTAAAGAACCGAAAAAGCCTAAGCAATACTTCAGGGAAAACCCCAAAAAAAATCGCACCGAAACTACACAGACTATCGCTCGAAAACCATACGGCGACTAAGATCCGACCGAAAACTTACAGATCCCCAACAACTTGGCGCTCGGGGCTCAGCCGAACCTCTCGAAACCGAGGTAAATCAAACTACCGCTAGGTAGGGCGACGAGCCTACCAACTACGAGACGAAGAGAATCAACGCGCGCGGGGTCGATGGAGCGAGGACGACGAGGGAGGTTACCTGAGAAGGAGGCGGCGACGCGCGGTCGCGGTGGAAGGACGCCTGGATCTGGATCGAGGCGTGCTTGGCGGCGGAAGTGGGGGAGGGGCGGACGAGGGTTGGGGCACCAGAATATAAACGGCAGGCCTCTGAGTACGCTGCTCCTACGTGATAATGTGGCCCAGTTCGCTCGAGCTCAATGGGTCACATTTGGGCTGAATCAAGGAAAAATGGGCCGTGTTACTAACCTCTTTTTACAAATACTAGTCAGTTTTGATTTTTTTACAAAATTTTTAACCGCTCGTCTTTTTTAAAAAAATTTAATATATAGATATAAAAAATATATATTCTCAAAGTATATATAATGACAAATCATATTATGTTATTTATAAATTAACTAACGAAATAATTTTAAAATTATAATTAGTCAAAGCATAAATAGTAAAAATCAAAATTATCAAATTTTTTTTAAACGAAGGTTAGTACTGCTCTAGGAAGGGAATGAATTCCGCGTGGCCCATCTGTCAGTTTACCGAAAGGTCGTAAAAGCGTTAACACTTGACGCCCGCGGTCGGATGACATCTGTCGAACTCCACCGCCTCTTCCAGATCTTTCTCCACCGTCTCAGGAAGAAAAAAAAATAAAAAATCTCCACCTGCCCACACCATATCCGTTCGTAACGTTCTTTCCCGCACCCGGACCACACTCGCGCGCAGCTCTAACGCCGGCGGCGATCCCTCCATATACACGGTATGCTCCGGCCACCGCGGCTGCACCACCGTTCTTCCTTCATTCCTTCCTTCTCCATCAGTCGTCTTCGTCTCTCGGTGACCCTAGCTTCCTTGGACGAGCGGTTGTCTCGCGAGTAGAAGAGGTCCAATCCCCAAAATCGTTTCACGTTCGCTGTGGGGTGGCGGTTGCGCGCTAGTATTGGCCGATTGATTGACCCCGAGAGCCGAGTTATGTTGGTCGGGGGATTGGTACGGTCGGATCGATTTGTCTCTAGGACCTCCCGCGTCGGAATAGTGAATGAATTCGATGTTATTTGTTCTTGGGTACGTTTGTTGTGGGTATGCTGTTTGTGTTGGAGTCGGGACGATATTATCCTGTTAGTTTCTGTTTCGCCACGTATGGAATCCATTTCCGTAGCTCGTATAATCGCTGACAGCAAGCTGAGTTCGGTCTGTATGTGATTTGATGGGGAGGAGTTTCAGATTCAGATTCCGGTTGCAGCTGCTGCTTTCTGATTACTCTAGTGATGATGTGACCTGCTTCTTTCTAGAATACGCCATTAATGTGATCTGCTGCTAGTTCGTAATGTTCAGCTCTGCAAAATGCGTAGCAATCATCTAGTTTAGTGCTTTAGTATTTAAAGTGCCCTGGTTAACAAAACTTTTAAGTCTGCAACCCCCCATTGTCCAATTTCTCTCGACTTTAGTGTAAAAGTTTTTAAATACTTTTATTGTTATTGTCATCGTTGTCATTGTCTTGATGAAATGACTGATACATCTGTTTGTTTGCAACTCATGCCTTATGTTCAAACTGTATTAATGATACTCAGTAGTTGTGTGCTGCCCTTTCTCTTAAGTAATTGATGCAACAACTGATGGAGTGTTTTTCCTTGTGTCCAGAAAATATGCCTCGCTATGATGATTGTTATGAAACACTCGCTTGTATGTTGGCAAATTGTCTCCCCGAACTCGTTCCCGTGACCTAGAATATATTTTCAGCAGATATGGGAGGTAAGAACAATAGTGTGCTCTTCAAGGGTTCTTCAAGAGCTGCCTGAAGCAAATAAGTTTGTCAACACCTTCAATCATTTTGTCAGTATATACTACTACTGTAATTAGGGATGAGTGATAACCATGGTGTTTTGTGCTACAACTTGTCATGGATTCATTATACCTTGGGGCCTAGAGTAGTATAGAGAGTGCAGGGCCCTTCCTAGACTTTAACCCTTCATAGGCTGTTTATAGTGTATTTCAGAGCTTCATCTAGATGAATACTCCCAAAACTATTTCTGTGGTACTTTAGCTGGTGTGCTGTGAAAGTTTGACTCCGAAAACTGTGTATTTGACTTGAATGAACTTGTTGAAGGTTTTTCGGTTTTTTACACTACTAGGTGCCCTTGGTGGAACTGTTGGCCATTGTTCCATGGAGAACTTTGGTGAAGGGCGCCCTTGGTGGAATATTATTGACTGTTTTAGTGGAAGTTCCAACTTGGTGATGCATTTGAGTACCTGACTCATGGCGGCTTAATGTTTGTGGCAACAATTGGCGCAGAGTGCGAGATGTGGAGATGAAGCGCGACTATGCATTTATTGTATGTGAATACGATACCCTCTGTTTAATTCTGCATTATTGAAATGTTACCAAACTTATTGCTATATGGAAAAACGTTTTTCCTATATTTGAGGCTCCGTAATTTACCTAGTATTGTGAATTACATGGCAGGAGTTCAGTGATCCTCGAGATGCTGATGAAGCGCAATACCAGCTAGATGGCGGAGATGTTGATGGGAACCGTATCATTGTTGAGTTTGCTAGAGGGGTATGATTGCTCTGTAGATTTCTTATAACTGGTTATAATAATTGTATTGTTTTTGTCAAAAAAAAAATACTCCTATATCAACTATGAATATGGAATTTCCTTATGATATTGCGAGCAACTTTGCTTTCAGGTTCCATGTGGTCCAGGTGGATCACATGAGTATATGGGAAGAGGGCCTCCACCAGGAACAGGTCGGTGTTTTAATTGTGGAATCGATGGCCACTGGGCAAGAGACTGCAAGGCTGGAGATTGGAAGAACAAATGCTACCATTATGGAGAAAGGGGACATATTGAAAGAAACTGCCAGAACAGTCCAAGGAATATCAGGTAGCATTGACACTATTCTTCAGTTCCATTCCAAAACTGTATGGCATTAATCAGCTGTTTGTTTGCTAGTAACATTAACAATATTCTTCAGTTCCAGTCCAATACTATATGGCATTGATCAGCTGTGCGTTTGCATACTTCCCACTTGAATGATATTTTTTCATGAATATTTTCCAGGCGTGAGAGAAGTTATTCGCGGTCCCCATCTCCACGCCGTGGACGGGGCCGGAGTCGCAGCTACAGTCGGAGCCGTAGCTACAGCAGGTAATTACCTTCATCTACCTATTCATGTATTATTTTCTTCCAGCAATTTTTATGCCATCTAGCTTGTTTTAACTCCCCTATTATTCTCAGTCGGTCAAGATCCAGATCTCTATCTGGATCTCCTAGGGGAGGTCGTGGAGATCGTGATGAGAGGAGGTCAAGGAGCCTTAGCTACAGCAGGAGCCCCAGGCAGTCCATCTCTCTCCTGCAAGGGAAAAGGAGCGCAGCCCCACACCTGATGGAAGTATGAGTCCAAGGAGTGCCAGCCCCCATGATCGAGTAAGCCCACCACCAAAGGATAAGAGTGAAGGCAATGGCTCAGACCATGGTAATAGTCCTCCAGGCAGGGAGGACAGCAGGAGCCGTAGCCCAGGTGGTGATGGTGGCCGTAGTCCTGCTTCAAATGGACGCAGCACAAGCCCTTTGGAAGCCGATGTGCACAAACCAACTTCTATGGAAGCCGATGGGCGTAGCCCGAGTCCTAGGAGTAACGATAGCGCAAGTCCTGGGGACAACATCAAAGCTGAGGATGATGATGACCGTGATGATTCAACTAGAGGAGGCACATCCCCATGAAAACCCTTGAATCCTATCATAGTTTGTGACTTGACTAATGCAAGCATGTAAGTTTACCAATTGGGAAGTAACTTGTACGCATTCGTTGCCCTTGAGCTATGCGTGGTGTGTATCAGAGGTAACTTGAACTTAAATAGGATCGATAGTCGTATGGTTTGTTTATACTCTTCCTAGCAAGCTTTACAAGACGAGTGTCAGTCTCCAGAGGAGATAACTCATGATATGCAAGACTAGGCACACCTCGAGTTGTTGGACCAGATTTCATGCTACCTGCTGGCGATTGTTAAAATTGTTTACCAACGGATGATCTTGTGGCCTGGCAAGCGAAATGAAAAACAGCATGCTAATCAGCTGTTAAACGAGAGAAAATTCCTGTTCTGGAATCTGAACAGAGGGTGCGTTCGGCTGCCCTTTTTACGGCTGCCATTGCGCTGTTTGGTATCAGGGGCGTCTGGGGAATTTGGAGGCCTTGTATGAAATAATAATGAGACTTAAAACTTTAGTGTCAAATTTTTTTGATTATTTGCTTTATTTAAAGTCTTTTTTGAAATACGAGAATTTTTTCCATTTTTTTCAATTTTTCTATAAAATTAAATTGATTCTTCTGAAATTTCTATATAATTTTTATAAAATTTTGCATTCAAAGGAGTCTTAAGGCATTTTGGAACGCATGAATTTATTAAATCTCACATAAATTTTATAAAAATCAATTTAATTTCACAGAAAAAATTGTAGAAAACATGAAAAAAATTTCGAATCCAAAAGAGAATTTGTACTTTTTGATTTTTCAATTCATATTTTTTAACTCGATTTATAGAAGATTTTACAAGTTAGAACAATTAAAAACTAGACCAATTTGTATTTATTATAGACGATACACAAAATTTATTAAATTAATCTATTAAAACAAAAATTATAAATATAAATATATACTTATTATAATTAGTAAATTTGAGACCTAATAATTTTGAAGGCCGTCTGCGGTCGCACAGTCCGCACCGCCCCTGGACGCCCCTGTTGGTAGGCAAGCTATAGTAAAAATCAACATGACGGATGCAGCGGCTGCGGCTGAGTTAATCTGAATCTGATCCGAACATGTCCAGATTTTGTGTGTGTGTGTGTGTGTGTGTGACACTGAACGGAAACTGTTCACAAAGAAAGGAATCGTTATCGAAGAAAAAAGGATCGAGGACGTGGACGGCAGGTCGCCGGTCTCTATTTAACCTCTAACCCCTAAACCCCGCCTTTCTCTCTATTAGCCCGTCCCGCGCCACGCCCTCTGCACGCCAACGACTTGCCACCCCACCCCCCCCCCCCCCCCCCCCCCCCCCCCCCCACCCCGGCGGAAACAGAGCAGCGCAATGGCAGAGCTCGGCAACCACAGGCCAACGGAAAGCGGAGACATGGCGGCCTCAGGCCACGTCGTGATCGACATCGACGCCGCCGACGAGACGGGGGGAGGGGCGGCCATGCAGCCGCTCGCGCCGCCGGTGCCTTACGTGCTCAACTTCGCCGACCTGTCGTACAGCGTCAAGAAGGGCGGCGGGCTAGGGTGCCTGCCGTCGCGTCACAGCAACCGCCTCGCGTCCACGGACGCGCCACCGTCAGCGGGGAACATGAAGACGCTGCTCGACGGCATCTCCGGCGAGGCGCGGGACGGGGAGCTGTTCGCCGTCATCGGCGCGAGCGGGTCGGGCAAGTCCACGCTGGTGGACGCGCTGGCGGGGCGGATCGCGCGGGAGAGCCTCCGCGGCACCGTCACGCTCAACGGGGAGCCGCTCCACGGCCGCCGGCTGCGCGCCATCTCCGCGTACGTGATGCAGGACGACCTCCTGTACCCGATGCTCACCGCGCGCGAGACGCTGCTCTTCGCGGCCGAGTTCCGCCTCCCGCGGGCGCTGCAGCCGGACAAGAAGCGCGCTCGCGTGGACATGCTCATCGACCAGCTCGGTCTTGCACGTGCCGCGGACACCATCATCGGCGACGAGGGCCACCGCGGCGTGTCCAGCGGTGAGCGCCGGCGCGTGTCGATCGGCACGGACATCATCCACGACCCCATCCTGCTGTTCCTGGACGAGCCCACGTCCGGGCTGGACTCGGCCAGCGCCTTCATGGTGGTGCAGGTGCTCCGCCGCATCGCGCAGAGCGGCAGCGTCGTTATCATGACCATCCACCAGCCCAGCGCGCGCATCCTCGGTATCCTGGACAGTCTCCTCCTCCTCTCGCGCGGCCGCACCGTGTACGCCGGCACGCCCGCCGGCCTCAAGCCCTTCTTCTCCGAGTTTGGCGTGCCCATCCCGGACAACGAGAACCCCGCCGAGTTCGCGCTCGACACGATAGGCGAGTTCGAGCGCCAGCCGGACGGCGCAGCCGCCCTCGCCGACTTCAACAAGAAGTGGCAACAGACTTCAGCAGGCGAGGACAAGAGCAAGGACGACAAACTCATGCCCACCATGCCTCTCGAGCTCGCCATCGCCGAGAGCGTTTCACGGGGGAAGCTGGTCGCTGGCAGCGGCGCCGACGGAGGCGCTGTGACCGGATCCGTGCCGACGTTCGCGAACCCTGCGTTGACGGAGGTCTGGGTGCTGATCAAGCGCTCCTACATCAACACGGGGCGCATGCCTGAGCTGTTCTTCATGCGGCTCGGCACCATCATGGTGACGGGTTTGATCCTGTCCACAATCTTCTGGCGCCTCGACTACACGCCCAAGGGCGTGCGGGAGCGGCTGGTCTTCTTCGCGATAGCGATGTCCACCATGTTCTACGTCTGCGCCGACGCGCTGCCGGTGTTCGTGCAGGAGCGCCACATCTATCTACGCGAGACGGCACACAACGCCTACCGCTGCATGTCTTACGTGCTGGCGAACGCCGTCGTGGCGTTCCCGCCGCTCGTGTTACTGTCCCTGGCCTTCGCCCTCATCACCTTCTGGGCCGTGGGGCTCTCCGGCGGCGGCATGGCGTTCCTGTTCTTCGTCCTCATCGTGCTTGCATCCTTCTGGGCTGGAAGCGGCATCGTCACGTTCCTCTCCGCTGTGGTGCCGCAGGTGATGCTGGGCTACACGCTGGTGGTGGCCATCCTTGCCTACTTCCTGTTGTTTTCAGGATTCTTCATCACCAGAGATCGCATCCCCAAATACTGGATCTGGTTCCACTACCTGTCGCTCGTCAAGTACCCGTACCAGGCGGTGCTCCAGAACGAGTTTGGGGGCGCGTCGCGCTGCTTCTCGCGCGGCCTCGAGATGTTCGACGGGACGCCGGTGGGGAGCATGCCGGAGGCGGTGAGGCTCAAGGTGCTCGACGCCATCAGCGCGACGCTGGGGAGCAACCTCACCGTGAACACCTGCGTGGTCACCGGCGTCGACGTGCTGGCGCAGCAAGGCGTGACGGATATCGGCAAGTGGAAGTGCCTGCTGGTCACCGCGGCGTGGGGCTTCTTCTTCAGGGCCCTGTTCTACGTGGCCTTGCTCGTGGGGAGCAAGACCAAGAGGAAATGAATTCGGAGCAAATGCTGCATCGATCGATCGATGAAATGTATAGTTTGATGGATGTTATACGGTTTCAATTTCTTACAAAAAGAAAGATGACAATCCTGCCCGTTGCTACAGGATTTGTATAGTTACTTTAAAGATAAAAAGGAAAAATAATTTGGAATACAATGTTATAATATTTAGGATATGTGTTTTTATTTGTGATATATTTGGTGGACCTTCTTGTTTGTGGACCCTTGATTTCTCAAATTGTTTATCAGTTACGGGTGAACAAAAGAGTGAGTAGTTAAATGAGAATGAGATGGATTGTTCACTGGATTATTTTATGGGAAAGGAGAGAGTGCTTGAGGATCACTTGGAGAGAACAACTAGGATGATGAGATTATTTAGGTGATATGGCTCAACATGTTTGCAGGGAAATAGCAATCAATGATACATAATGGGTTGTACCATACATAATATATTTTTTAGATAATGGATAACAGAATCAAGCCTTGGTCTAGGGAGAGATTACATCCATTATTACGTAATGAAACTTGATAGTCTATAGGAAAACAAAGAAACAAATAAGACAACAACCAAGGCAACTAGATTAGGACGGAAGTCTATAACCAATTCTCCATCTAAAGTTGGTGAAAAGGTTTATGGCACATGCTTCAATCTTCTGACATGCACCTTAAACCATCTCGTTGCCGCCATCTCTCCACTGCAATTGCGTCCAAAAGCATAGCCAGTGAGTAGCCCTGAACAAGACTTGCAAATATGTTTGTGTAGAAGCTTTGTCAAAACCAATACATACATCATATATACATGTACTGTTGTTATTATTATAGCTCTTTTTTATTTCAACATGTTGGCATTAAAGGTATGGAAGGGTTGGTGTACAAGCTATTTATGCTTCAACTAGAGAGCAATGTTGATGTCCCAGAAGAATCTGTCTCAGTTTCAGTTTGTGCATTATTGCGATGAACCTATATACGGAGTATAGTGTTTAAGTTGTGCAGTTATAGGTATAGTTTCATACCCAGTCGATGTTTGGTCTGGAGTGACCGCTGACCTGTGTGTTCTGATCTCCCAGCAATCTGTCTGAAATATTCAGTGCGTGCAACATAGAAAAATCACTCCACACAGAATCGATCTATCACTTCTTGCTCACGTGTTTGTTCTATGATTCATTTGGACGTTCAGACAGAGACATCCGTCCTAAGAGCCATTTTTTGGTCAATATAAATCGATGCATGTCGCTTGTATATACTAGTTCAACCCAACTCCTACCACTTCTAACACTGATGGTGCAGTCTTCTTGCCTTCGTCAAAGCAAAACCCTGTGCCAATTAACACCTGTAGCTTAGAAAACCTTGTGCCAATTAACACCTGTAGCTTAGATTTCCCTGTGCCATTTAACGCCGATAGCTTGGAAAAGTTAAGCAGGTTCCCAATCCTAGAAGAGGCTTATCGAGGAAAGATTGAACCATGAAATTGCTCTGACCTAGCCTGACTGACAACGTTGTGTACTGCGGTTAAATTTCAACATCTTGGTGTAAGGTTCTTCTTACTTGCTGACAGTGATTGTGAAAGCTGAAAACTGTTTCCTTCTACTAGCAGACTATGGATTTTTTTTACTGCTGCGTTGTTAGTCAGGCAGCCTCGGCGTCTCTTCACCGTAGTTCTCTCGTACACGATAGGTAGCACTCACATTTGTGGTCAGATACCTGCATTGACACCTGCAGAATAATTCTGCATTGACAACAACACACACTGAAGACCAGTGGTTTCGCATCTAACAGGCAAGTCAAACACGAGGACGGCGAGCAAATTAACCTGAATTTGATAATAACCCTTCAACCTTTATGCATGTCATAATCTCAGTGAAAATGTGTGTGCCTTTTAAGAAAGCAGAAGTGTCTGTGTGAGAGAGAGAGATAGGTGACAAGATGCCAATGCGAAATGGTGGCCGAACCTGACCAGGGGGATATCCATCATCCAAATCTCAAGTCCTCCCCGTCTCTCGCCGCGGCGGCGCCGCCATTGGCCGCCGCACGCTTTGTTCCGGTGACCGGGTTACCTCTGATGGCTCCTCCAACCAACTCCTCATTTCCGGTCTTAGATTTCCCAAGGGTCTCCTCCGTGAAGTAACCAATCCAACTAGACCCAATAAATCGCATTAGAAAAACTACCGGCAGGTTAGAGCGTTTCCACACTGGTTAGCTCTGTGATCCCGTGCGTATCACCGCGGCTGGAGGTGCTGGTGTGTTGACGGGAGGAGCTAGTAAAATCAACGTCGTCAGGGTCCTCTCAGCAGGGAAGAAGACGAAGGTGATGCATGCAAGTGGCCTTGCGTAGCCAGGTCAGTCCGTTTCCGTTCCAACAGTCACAGTTGGAGTCTGGTTCGGTTCAGGATCTTGAGATTTTTTTTTTTTATCAAAGGATCTTGAGATTTTGAAACTGACCATGACAATATGACATGTTGATTCGGTCAGATCTTGTATCGGGCCTGTCATCAAATTCCCTCTGCCTGAAGTTAGAGCCCAATGGGCCAAATGCCATGGTGTGCAAGCATAAAAGCTCAACATATACAGCTCCCAGAACGCTGCTGCATGCGTCTGTCACAAGAGCCTGGTAATGAACTAAAAACCGTTCACACGTATGAGTATGTACGTAGCAGTACGATACGATACGATACGTACGTGGTGGCAGTGAACCTGTCCCTTGCTTGAAGTATGGACCAAGGTTTGCGAGAACACAGAGCAAGGACCAGGAGGAATACTCTGTCAGCAATGATGGTGCTGTCTCGTGGCGACGCCACTGACTGTTGCTACGGAGTCTTCTTCAGGCTTTCATTCAGCCACATATATACGGTCCCAGGGGGGTATTTATTTCTTCGAATCTGTTTTTAATTAGCAGAGAGTGCTGGTAATCTCTAGAAGGGATCCATCGATCAGCAGAGGGGCACTGGTCGGCTCGCTGTCGAGCTCGCCGGCAATGGCGCGTGCACGGTGACCACAACCATCATAGTCCATGCATCAGGCATGTGCGTTACCTGGGTCTCATGGCAATGGCCATTCGATTAGACCACAAGACCGGCCTAGCGCATCGCCCTGTGTTCTGTGCCTAATCTTGGTTTCTGTGTGTGCGTGTGGCTAGCTAGGCTTTGTTTGTCTGATGACTAAACATCTTGTTTAACTGTTAATTCCTCCATGCTTCATGCTGAAAACAAGTTCTTTTGCTTGTGTCTCCGAGAGGGAACACGCAAAATTCATGCCATTATACATTCAAGACATAAGAGGACTGATTGACTGTTATAACATTACAATATTTACTGTCAGCACAGTTGGTTGACCACAATTTCGACAGCAAACAGTCCTGCAAACAAGCTGCAATTAAGTTCATAGATAATCCTGCAAGACATGAACATGAGGATCACTCATTCTGAATATACACTCTGCACCTAAACATGTTTTTTTTTTTTTGAAAAAACTACATAGACATGTTGTTAACGGAAAAAAAAAGGTTTGCTTTGTAATGCACTAGCAGCACTTGGCACCACACCAGCACATCACACAGATTCTTGTCGACGCACGCATCCCTCCAATATGATCACGATTAACAAAAGGGCGCCTGATCATTTCACTTGGCGGTGCCATCTCTCATCTCTGAACGCCCCCACATCAGAAAAAGTTTCACCTTTCTGAGGAGCAGTGCAGATCGAGACTGGCCAGTGCGAGCAGTCCACTTGTTCCATATGCGTGGCGTCTACTACCTAGCTGTTCATCTGTTCATCATCAAGATCAAGGACGCGTGTTAATCTCATGCCATCAAGAAAGGCAGAAGAGAGCTGTATTAGAGATCAGTCGCTTTCGATCGGTAGTGATTGGGATCAGTTAAAGTGAACCGGACTCCTCACTCTGCCCTGCATGTTGATGCTGCTGTCCCTTTCTTGCCTCAAAAGACCCATCAGTAGGACAACTCACTGCCACTGGCTGTAGTAGTAACCTTTTTTAACAGCACATTAACAATGTTAACTACTGCTAAGTGCGTGGAGTATAGGAGTATTTGTTAACAGTAAGCGTGCCCCTCGGAATACGCACCTGTATATGCGCATTATTATTACTATACTAATCCTTAACCACAAGTTTCAATCATTTCGAGACATGCTTGCTCCATGCCGGTGTCGAGCTGTCTGTCGGACGTGCAGGTCTGCACCGTCGATCCGGGTCAATTTGCTTTGCATCTTCTACGAACTGAACATTTTGGAAATGGATCTTACTATGAACTCTGAACAGTTGGTTATTTTGCCTATAGCTTAGCCGATTTAGTCGCCCTGCCTGTTAGATAGTACTATTTCAGGTTACCTTAGTCCATGCTCCAATTAAGCTAACCTTTGGACTAAAAAAAATTTTAAGCTAACCTTTTGTTGTTATGTACTCCTGGTACATGTAATCCTTGTAAACTCCTCTTCTTATAATCAAATGCCGACAATGTTCCGGATCTTTTGAAAATTTTTGCCTGTAGCTCGGTGCAGCATACCACAAGGTAGGAGTAGGCTACCTTCTTGAAAGGAAAAAGGCCGTCCAATACGCCACGTAACGACGATTGATTAAACAAGATCCTGTGTTTAAATTCTTGCCAAACCATGAACCGTTACTGTTTAGAATGAAAGATAACCCAATGGATCTTCAGAACCGCGGATAAACCGGAGTATGTTGCTTCCTGTCAAAGGTTTTGACATTTTTCACTCCTCGTCGAGCTTAGCTACTGCAGTCGGTGACTCAGTGATGCCGAGTGCGCGCGGAAGGCCTCACAATTTGACCGAGCCGATGATCGAAGAGCAGCGCCGGCACTGATTGCTCGAGAGTGACCACGATCATGATGCCGCATAATTCTCGCGGCAAAAATGGCGACACCTTTCCTTGCAACCAAAGCCAAGCACTCCCTGCCCTTGCATCGTCTTCGTCTTCTACCTTTATTAATCTATCTCCTCCATGACCCTCGCACATCCTCACATGCACCCATGTCCTTCCAGTCGCTGTCTCCCTCGCCTGTCTGTCTGTCTGTCTCTCTTATAAACCCCTCACGAGCACAGGTCACCGTCTCCTCCTTCCTCTCTATACAAAGCAGAGCAGATGCTACTAGCCACCGATGAAGAATTGAGCGAGAAAGAAGTGATTTGTTAAGCACACACGACCACGAGCTGGAGCTGGGTACTCTAGAGAGGTAGAAGTAGGTAGCCGCGCCATTAATGGCCGCCGGGTGCAAGGCGGCAATCGGCTGCGTGGACGCGCGCGTGCCGGTGCGGGCCAGCTACGTCAGCCTCTACAAGTGGCCCGAGTCCGACGCCGAGTTCGTAAAATCGGTGGCCATGGCGCGTCGCCAGGGAGGCGGAGCCGGCGGCGGCGGCTCGGATCAGAGCCCCAGCGCCGCCAGCGCAGCGTCGTCCTACCACTACCACTACAACAGCTACAACGGCAGCGCCAGCATGCGGCGCAGCGGCGAGCTGTTCCCGGCGGCGGGGTACTGCAGCCCGCGCGTGGTGGACAGCTACTCGTGCCGGCAGATGTACCTCCGCAGCTACACCTTCTCCACGAAGAAGGAGACCGTGCCGGAGCGCACCATGGCGTGCCTCGGCCGCGTCCGGTTCCTCCCGCAGCGCAGCCGCGGCGGCGGGTCCTCCGACGCCGGCTCGATCGGCAGCGCGAGCAACGTCGGCAGCAGGGACAGAGAGGACGTGGGGCTCCGCGGCGCTAGGAAGCAGCAGCAGCAGGCGCGGCGGAGGCGGAGGAAGAAGGAGAAGAAGAAAGGGTGCGCCGTCGCGAGGAGGCTGCAGGAGGCGTCGTGCGGCGCCGTGCGCGCCATCTTCCGCCGCCTCCTCGCCTGCACCACAAGCGTCGACGTCGCCGACGTCGCCGCGCCGTCGTCGGGCCGGTGAAGCCGTAACCACATGTGCTGTGCTATGCGTGCATGGTCGTCTAGCTCGTGTTGCCTTTTCGTGTCGTGCGTGCCTCTGCTCTGCTAGCGAAAGTTCTTGAACTACGGTCTTTCGAAAAAAAAAAAAGTTCTTGAACTACATTGCTCTTAGGCTGCAGTGCGGTAGCTAGCAGGAAGTAGTTTTATCTATAAAATGCATGGACGGGAATCAGATGGCCGTAAGTGATGCTGTATAAGTTATTTGTTGCTTGTGTTATAAATTTGGTACATGCAGTATATGTATACACTAGCTTTTGTTCGTTGTTGGCTTTGAGAGGCGTCGTCTCAAATGCATGTGTTGTGTTGATCCTTCATGCCACTACTCACAGCTTCCTAGCTTCTATTCCACTCCTTCCATTTCGTTCTTAATGTACTCTATCCACTTTTTTATTCTCGATGTAGATGTGACTTTTGAAATAAAAGATTTCCACTTATGAAACGGAATGTTTGAGCATTCACTTGTGTCACCTTTTATTGTAAACTATTCCTGGTTCCCATTTCATCGCATCAGTTAGTACCTTAGACCAGCCGCACGACAACGTTTGAAGAGAGTTGCAAGGCTCTGTCTGAAGAAATTTCTGCTTGGTTGTGTCCATATGACATGAGGATTCCGTTCATCCTTTTGCAGAATCGTCCCTGTCGGACCGATTCTCTTGAAGAAAACGAGGATCGTCCCTGTCGGACCAATTCTCTTGGAAGAAAATGAGGATCCTCCCTGTCGGACGATAATGCAGCTGCCGAAGCTTCTATCTGATCTAGCTGTTCATCTCAGCTAAAACTGAAAGCAGCCTCTTCTGCTGCTGTTTCCCCTGCTCTGTAAGCCGAACCCTTGTATAGACTCTATAAGTTGGAGCAAAATTCTTTTTGAAGGTAATGTTTGAGCAAAATTCAGGTGGGGCGAAAGTATCCTAAAAAAGGATATAGAACAGAGCAGCTATGGAAAAGGAACAGAACAGCAAATGGAAGATTTTTTCTCCGTGTTTTTGATAAGTCAGTCGTGCATCTCATGTTCAGTTAACTTGGATATACATAAAGCACAACCTGCTCATTGCATTGCAGAGAAACCCCAATAGCCTCCATGTCGTGGTGGAGGAAACTGGAAGCTAATCTGCTTTGCATCCAGGCTAGACTCTTTTCGCTGTGAGATGAGACACTGGAGGCCAACAAATCCATCCCCCGATCAAGAGTGTTGTTTAGGTCAGCGGAAGCTGTGAACGATGGGTCTTTGTCCGAAGCCAGGCTCTCGGCGGCGCTGCTGACGCCGTCGGGCGACGGGAGCTGGGATCTGCAGTCCGTAGCCCTCTTCTTCATCGGCTCGGGATCGCAGCTTGATGAGAGAGGGGGAGCGATCGGCAGAGAAAGCAGGAAAGCTATGAAATAAGAAGAGTATTCGAAGCTCTGGACCGTGAAAGCAGGAACGCGCGATGAAAGCTCTGAAGCTCTGCGAAGCCGGTCGATGCCTCTGTTTGCCAATCGTTTACTGCCCATGTAACCATATGGAGCACCGATCGACCTGAAGCTAGTAACATGCAGAGATTGTGACACGCATGCATTCACTGAAACTGAGCACCAGGAACAAACTCATGTTCACAGTTCGTTTGGCTATGTTAATAAGATGCATCATGCATGATTAGTAGCGGAAGAAGATGCGTGACAAGGGTACTGTTACCAGCATCTCTCATGTACAACTCGCGGTCCTGCACACTCATGCACGCAACTTGTACGGCATCATAAGTAGTAGCAAGTAACTGTATAAATGTAGCCACCATCCAATTGCATTGCGGAGACCGAAGCCCTAGCTCGAGCTCCGCCTCCAGCCATGGACGATAGTATTGAGAAAGGAAATAAGCTAGGAACCTGCACATCACCAAGACATATACATATCATTGTGAGATAGATCGATAACCGATGAGATACTGGGGGCCAACAAATCAAGATCGTCATCGAGAGCCTTGCCCACTCTTTCTCGCAGCCTGTTGTTTCTGTTCGTGAATAGCCTCCGCCTTGCGCCCGACGACGTTGGTCGGTCTGCTGGTCAATGCCTGAGATGGAGAATCGCGTTACTCCATTCCAAGATGCTGGACTCGGACACTTTCTACTCGCCCAATTAGTCAAGCTGATTTGTGTTGATGCGGGGGTGTTAACCCGGTCGTTTCTAACTGCTGGGTAGTTGTGGTTGTTGTGTTTGTACTTGTTTCTTCCTATCTTAATGCGAAACGCGCTTCGTGCGATTTTGAAAATTAGACAAGCTGAAAGGCAACGTTTGAAGACTTGTCGAGCTTTGTCTGAACAAATTCGGTTCGGTTGTGTCAATGTGACATGGGGATCCCGTTCATCTTTTTGCAGAATCGTGGGTATAAGCCTTGTCCTAGCATGGCCGCTTGGACAATGGAAACGATAAACAAGCCCAACATTCACTTGGGAGCGCGGCTGATTGCTGTACACTGCTTGTGCATATATATTTTTTGTACCCTGTACGATGGTTGACTCATCAGACAATACCAGCGAGCATATGTGCATTTGATGCTCTGTTCTAGCTCAGGACGAACACGTCATATGCACTGAAAGTTTCCTAAAAACAAGTCATGCAGCTCATGTTCAGTTAGCTCGGATATGGACGTGTTCTGCGTGTGTTTCCACCTTTCCCGCACACCAGTGGAAGAACGAAGTTGCGTGACAAACTAATGGCGAGCCTCACAGTAACGGAATGCATGCCAAGACAGCATGCATGCATGCTGTTTGGGTAAAGGCATCGGATCGAGGCGGTCAGTAGCAGTGTCTATATATACAACACAGCCTTGCACATTGCATTGCAGAGAAGGGAGGCTAATCTCGTGGCATCCAGGAAGGCTAGACTCTTATCCTTGCGAGATGAGACATTGGAGGCCAACAAATCCGTGCCCTGTTCAATAGTGTTGTTAAGGTTAGCAGAGGCTGTGAACGATGCGTCCTTGTCCAAAGCCAGGCTCTCGGCGGCGCCGATGATGTCGTCGGGCAGTGGGAGTTGGGAGCTACATTCTGCATCCCTCGTCCTCATCAGCTCGGGATCGCAAACCCATGAGAGAGAGGGAGCGATCAACTGAGAAAGCAGTGAACAAATGAAAGCAGAAAAGCGGTCGAAGCTCTGGACCGCAATGAAGGATCTGGAACCATTCCTCTTCGCGCATAGAATATCTTCTCGATTTTTCTGTTTCAATTTTCTCCTAGAACGTACAATGCTCAATATTTCATGAGAAAGTGACGGGAAGACAGCACCAACCGACCTTGCCGCTTCGTTGTCGATCACTTCTTGTAATCAATGCACAAGTTCTGTTAGGGAGAAGCGGTAATAGGTTCATTACCAATTGTGCAATTGAACTTGCACTCTGCTAGTACCCCAGAAGGATGCTTAGTTTTCTTATTCTGAGACATTGGGGAAACGTGGATGAAAAATCCTCAATCTGTTCTTGCAGCAATCCAAGAGAGTGCGAACGTTAATTTTCTTCTCAATGCGAAGTGGTCTTGTTAGTGTCGTTTTTTGGTGTCTGTCAGCGGCTAGGTGACGAGTTCCTTCAGTTGGCAGTTAGAATAAAAAATCTTCAGTTTTCATGGGAGTTTAACAACATAAAACTTCAGTTTTCAAGGCGTGACAAGCACGCGTTGATGAAAACTAAAATTTAATAAGAGCCGATTTAGTTTGCGAAAAATCTGTAAGCCGAATCCTTTTTTATTTTTTATTTATTTTATAACAGGCATAGATCATACCCAGCTTTTTATAGAAAGCTGCAAAAACAAATTTTGGAACAACCGAGCCCTTTTTATCACCCCTACATTTATCAAGGTGCTGATCACGCCTACGATTTGAGCCACTACAGGGCCACGGTTAGCCGGGCAGCAGCGCCATTGTCTCTGGAAATTCAGTGCCATATCTTGTGGAGTATACGCAATTGCTGATATTTACAGTTCTGGTTGCGGCCATGCACGGTGACGCCTCCCCCGAGAAGTCAGGAGATGCCTCAGCTGTTTGCCAATCGTTTTACTACCCATGTAACCGTATGGATTACTACTGATCTGGAGCTAGCAACATGCAAACATGGTGACACTCACGCATTCACTAAACCTGAGCAGTAGGAACAAACTCATGTTCACAGTTGGTTTGGCCGTGTGAATAGGATGCGTGATTATACTAGCGGAAGAGGATGCATGATAAGGGTACTGTCATGCTTGTAGCCATATGCATCTCTCATGTGCAACTTGCCGTCGCGGTGAAGATATGCACACGATTCCTGTGTGCGTGGAACGAGATGCATGACAAACTGAAGGAACTCACAGTAATGAAATGCCAAGGCAGGCATGCAACTTGTACACCAATTGCGGCAGAAGCAGTAAGGAGCTGTATAAATATACTAGCCACCAGCTGCCCATTGCACTGCAGAGACAGAAACCCTCGCTAGAGCCAAGCGTCCAACCATGGATGGTACTAGGAAGGAAATAAGGAAGAACATCCCCAAGACACACATACCATTGTGAGATCGATCGATGAGGTACTGGAGGCCAACGAATCCATGTCGTCATCCAGAGCGCTGCCCACTCTCTCTCGCGGCCTGTTTTTTCTGTCCGTGAGGCGTGAGTGAAGTGCACCCTGCGACTGAAGACGTTGAACAGTGTGCTGCACAACGTCTGCAATGGAGAAGTACTCTGTTCCGGTCCAAGATGTTGGGCGCAGAGATTTTCTACGGTTCCAACTCATGATCAAGTTCAGCAAGCCACCGGTACAAACGCCTGGTGCTCGTCCACCCACTGTTGCCGCTAGAGACAGCTTGGTTCCAACAAGATTTGTGGAGTTTAGTCGAGTGTGCCGCAGTGGATTTGCTTCTTCAGCGTGTTTCCTTGGTTGCTGTTCTTTTCCTGATCAGTTGTCACTTCTTTTCCAGTTCATCTCCTTTTTCCCTGGCGCTGCATAATGGCGACGAGATCAAAAGTGTGATGCCGATGACAAACTTTTCAAGCTCTCCGTTTATTAGGCAAGTCTTGTATTACAAAGATAGTACCGATGGTATAAAAGAAGAAATGAAAGGGGAGTTAGAAATTGGCTGTGCATACATGATGTAAACAATGCATACATACATGTTACTAAGCTCTTTGAGTTATCTTGGTCCAACTGGTCTACACAAAGAGCTCTTTGATCGAGTTTCTCAAGTTCTTGTGTGTGGCAGTATGCAACTCTTTCCGACAACAAATATGGTCAACTCTGTGCTGTATGTTCATGATCGATGCATCGCCCTTTTCCAAGCTTCTCATCAGTGTTGCTTTTGCTTCCAAAAAAAAAAAGTGTTGCAGTTGAGAAAATATAAGGCAGGAGTCGTTCCGTTCGTTTGGCTTACGGTTACAGTCGACCAGCATTGAGATTCCTTGCACAAGTTTAGAGTGATGATATACAGCAGTGTTTTTGCTCTGATATTTCTGTGTCAACTCTTTTTTTTTGTCCGTCATAGAAGAGGCATGCATGGCAGATCACACCAACGCGCTACTGAAAATGTAAAAGTCACTTCCTCCCGTGGCGCGCGGCTCATGAATAATGAGAAGAAGATTGTCATACCCCATTTCTGGGTACTCTCGTGTACACCGTACTAATCCTTGGATCAGTAGTTGGCACACACGAAACATTGTGAATATATGGCACATATTATAATATTACATATATTGTCCCAGATGCTTGAAATACACAATCAAAATTTACTTTACAAACCCTCGAGGAGTGCGAAACATCCTCGGTCAATCCTTACATAAATAGCGAAAGCGTGAGACCAAAAGCTACGCCACAGGCAACTTGCGCGAAGAACGAGTGCTACTCATCGCCTTTAAGCGGGACGTCATCTTCTTCTTCATCTGAACGATTGTCGCAAGGATGAGTACAAAATACTCAACAAGTTCCAACCCAGAGGGGTTATATTCATGCACATGGCCATCAAAGATAGGCTAGGGTTTTCATTTAGCGAAAGCCAATTTTTATGCAAGGTAAACTACAGACTAGAATTTTCTAAAAACAACAGAGGGTATGGCAATCCTACACTAGTCATTATTTTAGTGGTGGTCCTGCGGGAGAAGTCGCATTTCCCGTCAGTTCCCAATTTTTAACTAGACGGACCTCCAATATACCAACCAGACACTTCTTCCAAACACAGGCACTTATGCCCACTCGCAAGTACTTCAAGTAAATAGACAAAACTAATCAAAATGAGCCCAAGCTGTAGTGTGCCAATACCGTGACAACGGCCAGTCCGGATGGATTTATATACTCTGCAGAGGTTGTACACTGTACTCACAGGCTATGCTTCTCTTGATCAACAGAGTCACATAACGCACACTTTTCACGCACTAAGGTATCCACAAAGACTCCTCAAAATGCTAACAGGGGTCATCACTCGAGAGCAAGCCCGATGACGCGATAGCACCTTCCCGTCATCCCCTGGACGCCTGCACGGTTCGGGTCGTTACCAAGTACCCAGGAGCCATGCCATGGGTGGTTCACTTCCCATGACGCGGGCCATTGCTGTAATCGTAGACCAGGCAGCGAGTTATCTCACGCCCACTTCCTGCGACTTGTGTGCCAACCAACCGCCTTAGGGGCCATATGGATACCAAAGGGTGAAGGTGAGTCCTTCCCAAGAACAAAGGTTCTGTGATTGCACGTAGACACTACGTTGAGGTCCGATGAACCGGTCCTTATATGGCAGGGGCGGCGCTCGTCCACGACAGGTGGACTAGTTCGAAGTCTATCTCTGACACATAGGCACATACTACTAGGAGCCCGCCCCACGGCCGAGTTTCCAAAATCCATCTCATCACCTAACCCAGTTTTTGCTAATCACACAGCCTCACATGGTTTACTCACACTACCAAACCCCACTTAACACGTTTACAAAGATGGTGAATATATATATAACACAGCGAAGCATAGCTTCACATAAGGAGAGGGGGATCCTAAGCGTTTCTAGTAATCAAGGTAGCCATCCGACCCTTAAAGAATTAAGGACGGGATTCCTACGGTTATCAAGGTATAGTAAACAAACATGGTAGCAAGGTAGTATTCACACTTAGTAAAAGTTTAGGACTATTCTAAATGTAAATATTCCAGTAGCAAGTAGGTTGACTTCTACACAAAGGTTTTAACATAAGTAACATAATTATGCAAACATGAATGGTCCTATAGGAGCATGGCAAATATTAGGTTCGATATGGTCAAAGGGTTAGAACTTGCTTTCGTAAACGTCCTCGAGTTCCTCCTCGTATTCCGGGTCGTCGGTCTCCTCGTTTCCGAATGCTTCGTCGTCTATACGGTAAAAGAGAAACAACGTAACTATGACGAAAAATAAAGTGATCGATTGAAGAATCGAATAAATCACGAAGTAAAAGAAAAGGGCTCGGAGTCTTGGTTTTAATGGCGCGGAGATTTCGATGAACGGATGTGCTATGTGGAAATAGTGCTAAATACAAGTGTGGGGTCTTTTTGTAATTTCCTAGGAAGTGGAGGGTCTAAGTGTAAAATTGCAGTGGAAATGGGTTTGGTAGATAATTTCTATATTGTAGGGGTGTTTCTAGAAAAAAATATAAATTTTTCTGGGATTTTTGGGAATTTATTTGGA